>JXXB01031913.1:0-10686 GCA_000956275.1 Anopheles koliensis | reverse complement strand
GATTCCCCTTTAGCGGCCTGCTCCGAAACAGACGAATGTAATCAGGATGAGGTGTGCTCCAATGGGCAATGCATTAATCCGTGTCACGAACCGAACGCTTGCGGCATGAATGCCGAGTGTTTGATGGGCGCTCATGCCAAGCAATGCTCTTGTCCTGCGGGCTTCACCGGAGATGCAGCTGTCGAGTGTGTACGAGGTGAGTTTACAACACGATTAACGATCATGCTGCAGCAATTCTGATGGCCTGCTTTCTATCATTTACCACCAACAGTTCCGATATCTTGCGCATCTAGTGCGGATTGCGTGGATGGAAGTGTATGCAAGGAATCGATGTGTTTACCGCGCTGCAGAATTGATCAGGAGTGTGCACTGAACGAGAAGTGTCTACAGGGCAGCTGCATGCGTAAGTATTTGCACAAAAAAAAATCGTTACACAAGGTTGAGAAGAAAAAAAAACCCACCTCATCACTTTGTGCATCCACAGTGACTTGTCGACTGGATAACGATTGCTTCCTGGGACATATCTGCCTGAGCGGACGCTGCGTCTACGGATGCCATGCGGACAGTGATTGTAGTGCTAGCGAAACTTGCCGGGACAATCGCTGCGTTAACCCCTGTTCGGACAATCCGTGCGGACCAAATGCGGCCTGCACCGTGGTTAACCACCGGGCTAGTTGTTCGTGCTTCGGTGGCATGGTGCCAAGTCCGACGGCAAAGGTGGGCTGCGTGCGTGCACCGGCCCTACAGTGTAGCGAGAATCGCGACTGTGGCGATGGGACGTCCTGTATTGATCGGCTTTGTCGACCCGTGTGTGCGAACGATCAGGGCTGCTTGAACAACGAACGCTGCGACAGTGGCTCGTGTAAACCCATCTGCCGTCGAGATGATGACTGCCGTACCGGTGAGATCTGCCAGGATCAAACGTGCATGATCGGCTGCCGCTCGGACGGTGGCTGTCCGGATCAACACGCCTGCATTGGACAGCAGTGTGTAGACCCGTGCCAGGAACCGACGGCTTGCGGAACGAACGCGGAATGTGTAGTCGTCGGCCACCGGAAGCAGTGCAGCTGTCCGGTCGGGCTGGTAGGCGATCCGTTCGGTTTGGGTTGCCGGCAGGAGACGCGCCTGTGCCAAACGCGCACGGATTGCCCCAAGGGACAGGCGTGCCATGGTGGAACCTGCATGCAGACGTGCCGCAACGATCAAAACTGTTTGGCCGACGAGCGATGCGTGCGCGGAACTTGCCGTACCGTGTGCAACAGTGACTCCGCGTGCGGCAATGGACTTATCTGCGAGGGACGCATCTGTCAGGCGGGCTGTCGGTCGGATACGCAGTGCGCCAACAACCAGGCTTGTATCAACAAAAAGTGTACGGATCCGTGTGCAACGCTCGGCCAGTGCGGCTCGTGCTCGGAGTGCACGGTAATCGATCATGGCGTGCAGTGCAGCTGTCCGCATGGATATTTGGGCAATCCGTTGCTGTCGTGTAGTCCACCGGCAGAGAAATGCAACGCACAGTGCACCTGCGACGAAGATGGTATGTACTGTGTGAAGAGCTGCCGTCAGCAGAAGGATTGCGGCTGCGGTCAAGAAGGATTGCGGTTGCGGTCAATCGTGCCATCGGGGCAAATGTCGCACCAAGTGCAATCCGGGCAACTGCCCACCAGGGCTGCTCTGCCAGAATGGTGCCTGCGTAGCCGGCTGCCGAACGAATGCCGAGTGTCCAAGTGACCGCTCGTGTACGAACGGAAAGTGCGTGGATCCGTGTGCCGGTGGTAAAGCTTGCGGCCGGAATGCTCTCTGCCAAGTGTCCGATCATCGGTCGCTGTGCCTGTGTCCGGACGGTTTCCAGGGCGATCCGTCCGTCGGGTGCGAGCAATACGAATGCCAAACCAATGATGATTGCGAGCTGGACAAGAAATGTGCGAGCGGGAAATGTATCAACCCGTGCCTGATACCGGGAGCCTGTGGCCTAAATGCACAGTGTCGCGTCGTCAACCGTCAAGCGCAGTGTAGCTGCACGCCGGGTTTCTTCGGCAATGCGCGCCAAGAATGTCAGCCGGTGCAGAAGAACAGCTGTGCACAGAATCCCTGCGGCGATAACACCGTGTGCCGGGAGGATGAGCAAGGTTTCGAGTGTTCCTGCCAGCCTGGGTGCGTCGGCGACCCACGACAGGGATGCCTGTGTGAGGGAAAGCTTAAAAAGGACGATTGCGATCAGTACGCCTGCGGCACGAATGCGGTCTGCCGCATGACGGAGTGGGGAGCTCCGTCCTGCGTGTGCCTACCAACTCATCCACACGGAGATCCGTACATGACATGTAAGTAACACCTGCCCCAAACATTAGCGTGTAGCAATCAGCAACTTAACGCATGCTTTTGTTTCTCCACCACAAAAGGCACAAAGGACGACACCGAGACTGATTGCCGAACGGCTGGCTGTGCCGAGGGCGAGTGTGTTCGTGACGGTAGCAAGTTTATATGCCGCAAAGGTAGGCCCGTTTACTTTATGCTTTCACACTTCCACTACCCCCAAACCGGCAACACCGGACACCGATGTGGTCTGGCTGCTGCTGCTGCCACATAATCCGTTCCGAAAATGATTGGGGAACATTCGGTGTAACGCAGCAACTGTATCCCATCGGTGCAAATGCTCACACAAATTAAACTCCAAGCACCATCGCTACCATTTCTACCATTCTACCACTAAAAGCGACGATAACGAAAACAGCGTCACGCGTGTATTTTTATCTATTTGATCGTTTAACTTTTGATTAATCCAGATAGAAATGTTTTGAATTTTGGCCGCTGCAATAATGGATGTCATCATCATTTACCAATACACTAAGTTCACAACCTATATTTTATTTATTCCACACTAAGAAAAAAAAACCCAAATAGTAAGACAGGGAGTGTTTGAAGATCTCGTCGTTTCTCTGCCTTCATGTTTTATACACCGTTTGTTTCGGGCACTGCAGAAATATAAGAAACAGATGATTTCTCACCTTCATCCTAGCTAATCAACATAAGATTGGGCAATTTTTTTTTACGGGAATATAAACGCGGAACTCTCTTTGGCAGTTGCTTTTGCTACTGTTCACCAAAGTTCTTGCAGTTTTCGCTTGTTTTTCGCGGGTCCTCGTACCGATTTTCTAATTTGCTGCTATTTTGAAGACATAAAAGCGTAAAAAAAAAACACTAAGTCTGAACATACACCCACCCACCGTACTGTACTCCTCAACACCTAGGTTAGATTATGGACATGTTATGTCTTCTGTAAAAAATACCGCAAATTTATAAACTATCGCACGACTTACTCTACCGATTCTTCTGCATATATATCCACACCGTATTCGATTTATGTGTTTAATTTGTTTAAAACATTGACTCTTACTTCGGGTTCCATTTATTTCGTTGTATTGAACACGGTTTTATTGCTAACTATTGGACTTAAAACCCAGAAACAATTGATCTATTGTTCAGAACTGTCGCTGTCAAAATCGCGGTTACCCAATCTGCGCTTCGTTTACATTATGCTCCCCTTCTTTTCTGTGCAAGCTACAGTAGCACGATGCGCCCGATGATGCACCGGCTAATCAGCAAAGGGTTTTTGTTTTCTTTCCATCATATTGATTTTGTTTTTGCTAGTATGCTTTTCTTCAATTTATCGCTTTCTCTACAACGTTCGTTCGAATCTAAATTCAGTTCTTGCATTCCGCGTGTATTATGCAACCATGTGTAAGCAGCATTGTGTGCATTGCCCTTGTTCCGATTCATGTTGAACCTGTTACGATAGTGCTATACGTACGTAGTGTAACGCACTCCCCGTCTACGGTATGGAGGAAGAAATTATTTCAAATTTTACTTAAGAACGCAATAGCTTTACGTCTGTCTGTCTGTTATTCTTTACCTTCCATAATGTGTTGTATTTGATGTCTGTTTGTTTGATGTACTCTGAATTGCTTCTCGCCAGATTGGGAACTGTGGACGGGACACTTCTCACATATAGTTCACTACTTGCACGTGTTAGGCCTCGGGTTTTGTTTGTGTAAACATAAATTTGGGTAAATTAAGGGTTTATCACGTTTGTTTTGCTATGTTTTCTTTTGTTTTATTACCTTTTTACTTTTGATGTATTCAAAAACACACACAAAAAATCGGTTTATTTTGCACCTGTTTCCTAGCATTCAAATTTATTTTCAGACTTCTTTCTTCCCATCTATCCAATACGTTTACTTTCATACTTCAGTTCCTTTACTACACTTGCTGTCTCACTATCTACTATTCTTTCCTTTGAAATGCATTTGGCTAGTAATAATAATAATTTTGGATATCATGATTGATGAACTTTCCCTCGCGTTTTATTTGTATGTGCTCGTGTGTTTTATCCTCGCTTTATTTAGAGTTTGTGAACCTATCCTGCCTAGACATGAAGTGTTGTACTTCATCCTGTACATACGAACACCTAGTGTCCTATTTTACACATTCCTTAACGATTCGTACAACCGTTTCGAACGACTACTAGGACAGTGCCAATATGAAAATGTCATCTTACTCATTTCTTCTTGCCATTGGATCACTCGAATTCAAAGGTGCCTATCGTTTCTGACGACTCTTTCAACTGTCTAATTCCTTTCCTCCCCCGACTCTATACCAACTTCTCGAACCCCACCTATGTTTCTATACCTTTTCACACCCAAATCAATTCCCCGGGCAGAGCGCATGTGTTGGATGTATTTCTATTGTGAGAGTTAAGAACAGCGACCGATAGGATTAGCGATACACAGATCTCTATCGGTTTCATCGGAACCTCGGTACCACAGTTCCTTCCGCGCGAAAGTCAATCTCTTCAGTGCGTCATAGGGCAGGACAGCGGAACGTAGTAGCCTGTCGTGTTGAATTTGAAATAATTTCTCTGCAAACTCCATTCCGAGCGCGGCGGGCGTTTGTGAGAAACCGGCCCAGATTGGGTCACATCTTCCGCAACAGTTCTCCTCTTCCACCGTTCGTTTTTCGGCTTCAATTATCTTCGGTACGTTAGAAGACCAGGATTGTAACAGGATTGCAACAACGGATTGGTCAATGCAGCAAGTAGCGCATCAACAATTATGCAAAGGGTCGAAAAAGCGAGTCTTCTTCGTAGATAAGATTGGCAAAAGGCCAACGATAAAACCATACAGCTAAAGGAACGACCAGACGACATTGGACTGCAACCATTACGCAACGCACGACGCAAGACTTAAGACCACAGTCGACTACATTTAAGCGTAGATCACTCCACTCGAGTAAAAAGTCCCATCATTTATCAATCCACTTATCATCACATCACAACAACCTCTAGACGAATCCTGTGCGAACGATTTGCAATGCGCCAGTGATAAGGCATGCATAGGAGGTAAATGCTCCGATCCGTGCTCGCTGCGTGGTGCATGCGGCGATAACGCCCTGTGTCAGACGGTACAGCACCGACCGCGATGCTCGTGCCCGAGCTGCTACATCGGACGACCGAACGTCGAATGCAAACCAGATCCGAAGTGCCAAGAGGTGACCACTCCCAGACCGAACGACCCGAAGATAGTGTCGGTGGCATGCGAAACCGACGGCGACTGTCATGAAAGTCTGCGCTGCGACGCGAGCGGGCAGTGCAGCGATCCGTGCACGGTACCGGCACCATTCGTTTGTGATTCCAACAAGAAATGTGTCTCGCGCCGTCACCGACCGGGCTGCGTGTGCGCGCATGGCTTCATCGTGAACGATAGTGGCGAGCTGGTGTGCGCTCCCGAAAAACGCGAATGCTTCGGCGACGATGGTTGCGCCACGAACCTGGCCTGTCACGAGGGCCGGTGCGTGAATCCGTGCTTTGCCAGCGGCAAACGCGGCGCGCCCTGTCCGGACGACAAGGCGTGCGTCGTGGTGGACCACCGGCCGACGTGCGTGTGCATGAAGGACTGCAGTCCATCGTTGTCGATATGCTTGCGCGATAGCGGCTGTCCGGATGGGTTGGCCTGCCGCAACTATCAGTGCGTCAATCCATGCGAGACAACCACTTGCGCCGAAGACACGCCGTGCTATGTTGAAGATCACAAACCTATCTGTAAATTCTGCCCGCCCGGCTTCGTTAAAGACGCACGACATGGATGTTTGAAAGGTAACATGAACACAACCCACGAAAAAAAAAAACTCAAAAACCCAACCAACTCTCCTGTTTCTGTTCGTTTAGTGGCGATTAGCGCAATTGATCCATAGTCGACTTCCTCTGTTTCTACTTTCTTTGAATCATTTTCCGATATACACACTGGTTTTACTTCTCTTCGTCTGTTTAGTGCGATGGCAATAGGGCAAAGAATGGAATGGAACAGAAGGAAGGTCATTTTTCCTGAACAATTATTTCCTCACTTCTGCGTCTATTCGTAGCAAACACAAAATTCCCTTCATCCGTAAATTGAATTCTATCTTGCATCTGTTCCATTCATTGTCCCCATTCTATTGCGAAGGATATTTTCGCGTTGTGTCTTGGAACATGTTATCTTACTGTCACTGTCCTGTCCCTCTTATGATCTTTCCTGTTCGCCATGTATGATTCTATTTACCTACGCTTAGCTCTACAAGAGGTCGATTACAATCACACCTTTCACGATCATCAGTTTCGTTGTACTATTCGACATAAACTTTCTCTCCAAGGTGTATTATATTGATGTTTGATATTCTTTAATATCACTTCACATGATTTTCTTTTCATGCATTTGCAACACATCTTTGTCAGTCACTCTTGTGGTTTTCCTCTATCTCAGTTTTCATATTTCTCACGCACTATCTATACACTTTCATGCTATCAGCTTTCTCCCGCTGTAAGAGCTGTTGTTATTTAACAACGTTTTCTATGGAAAAAAAATTAGATAATTTTTGCCTTTTGTTTTACGTTAAAATAGTTAAGGTCGCTGTATAGAGAGAGGCACATACATTCACACATGCTCATGCCTTTTACTGATCCCATTCCCATCCCTTCACCCCTGTTCTATCCTGATCCTCTGCTCACGAAAACACACATTATTCCGCTTTGATTTGAATCAACGTTTATTTTTCTAAACGATCATAAACGTTGATTCGCGATGAAACGTTGAAGCGAAACATGCACCTATTGTGGCATGCAAAAATTAAGTATTCGTCGTACAGTTCAGGGAAGGAACTATTTAACGATTGGAAAGTTTGAAGAAAATAAGGTTTGTCCATTTTTGTCTCCACAGCTGATAGCATTTTTAAGCGACATATTTCATCCGTCTTGATGTGCAATATCTCATTGACATCTCTAGTCGCACTGTCTGTCATCTATCCGTCAATCTGCCCGTTTTGGTATCTGTCGATCTTTCTATACGTCTGCCTGTCTGTCTGTTTGTCTGTCTGTCTATCTGCTTGTCTGACTGTCTGTCTATCTATCTGTTTGTCATACAACATGCATCTTTCCATCTTTCTATCTATTTGACTGTACATCTATCTGCTTTTTACTCGCAGTATATGTTGTAAAAATGTGTCCTAATTTTTGTTGTCATTAAACCACTACCAGCACCAACCTCTGCTACGTGATTTGGTGCATTCGGTTGTATATAATTTTTAGTACTTGTCTACATTACAGGCAACTTTTCTCAATCCCATGTCGTTAATCGTATGACCATCGATATTCTTCATGTTTTTACCAGTAGTCAACTTAAATGTTATGCGTTCTGCCGTTTTTTGAACCTACAATCGATCTCTCCGTGTTCCTCACAACATCATCTTTTCTGCTCTATCTCTATCATTATCTGTCTAAACTATCGTACCGCTGTAAAAATATGTAAATTATTTGTGTACAATTTAAGTGTCGTTTTATTATATGTATTTACTTGTAACCTCACACCAACTACTTACAACTTACTTTCACAGCCGTTGAGAAAGAAGAAAAGCACGGAGAAAGTACTCAAGAAATGAAGAAGAGAGTCAACTGTTCGGAGCACTCCGACTGCGGCGAAAAATTGCACTGTTTAGTCGGCCTTTGCGTTGATCCTTGTAGGTCTGGTTGTGGTGAACGGGCGCATTGCACAGTGAAAGCACACCTTCCTATTTGTTCCTGTCCTGGGGGTTACACTGGGAACCCTTCCCAACGGTGCCTTCCACTGGACGGGTTTAATGACAATTCCTCTGTCACGCTAACGTATGAAGGTACGACCGAATATCCTGAGGAGTATTATGAAGGACACAAAATTGATCGATCGGACGAGTTTACCACTATGGAAACGGACGAATTAAGCACTACAACAAATGATCCTAACTTGTCAATCAACGTAGACACCAACGACAATACAGACGTTGATAGCATTGTTACCACACCCAAGGATGATAGTTTTGACGGTGGAAGTGTGGCTACGCTGAATCCTATTCTTACTACATCCTCTAACGGGAAAATCGAAAATGCAACTACAACATCGGATCTTCTCGACACAACCATAACTACTGAAGCTGGTGTGGATTATACCTCAGAGACTACGGTCGTAGAGGCCTGGCCAACTACTAAAGTTCAACCGACGACGAAACCAAGCAGCCACGCGGATACATTGACGAAACAGGATCGTAAATCAACCGATCTGGAAGAAACTGATCCGCAGTTAACCATAACAACGCCAATCGATGATTACCTTGTTGAGTTGTCGTCCACATCGCAGCTTTACGAATTCATGCAAAACAGTGAAGCCACTGTTACTCCTTTTGGAAGAAAGACTACAACATCTACAGTAAAGGCTAGCAAAGATGATGTCGCCAATTTGGATGTCACTACTACTACAGAGCAGTACCCTCTTGACGACCGCAGTATTCCGCTATCAACATCCGGGTATGATGACGATGACTATATTGATGAAGAAAACACTTCGACTGCATCGACTGTCGATACTACGTTAACACAGAAAACGACATTACCTGAGGATAATTTCACCAAACCGTACGCAATTAATCCGATGGGAACAACAGTCGAACCGCTCATTGAACGACCAGAATGTCGTACGGAACACGATTGTAATGCGAACGAAACTTGCATTGAAAGTGTCTGCATCGATCCTTGTGTAAAATTTAACCCCTGTCCTCAGGATATTCCATGTCAAACCTTAAACCATACTCCTATGTGCTTGTGCAATAGCGAAACCGACACCGGTTACAGCGTTGATTGTATGAAAAAAACAGGTAATATATCCACAAAAACCACCAAAATCATTCAGCGCAACCAACTATCTATCCTGTTTAGTAGGCAGCCGTTTGAGTCGATCGTGGATTGTACGCGGTAGTCTTGCAATATTTTCAACCCCTTTCCTTTCCGACATCGATTGTACTTACGTACCTTCGTACTTCAACCGCATGTTTTGCACGCTAGATGGGTTTCGAATGTCCCGATCGCAATCACTTGCATGCTTACGATACATAGTAGACCAATGCCGACACCGAAAACAACGATGAAGTTGGGTGCTGCTGGTCGGAAAATGTATATGTGATGCGATTTAGTACTCTCCTCATCACTATATTCACTATATTCGTATTTTCATTAGAACCATCAGAGCAGAAACTGCCTGACGGCGGATCTGTTTTACAGTAGTCAACACATTTAGTACACTATCCTGACAACTTCTCTGATCTATTACTTTAAAGAACGAGTGTTACACTGTTCCACGTAGACTCTATAATCTGTTTAACTGCAAGATTTGCCACGAACGTATAAGCTTTGCCGATGCTGCAATGCTCATCCACGCACCGACGAAAACAGGTGTTTGTCTGATTAGAGTTGAAGAAAAACACATACAATCGATCTGGAATTGGCATTGGAAATGCTCTCATTATCGTACTTTGATTCATCTTCCTTTTGCGTCATGGCCCTTATGTATTGTTGAATGGAGTATGTTTCACCAAATGACTCCCTCACAGACGACATTACCTTACTGCATAACGGACCACTGCAGCCGCATGATAAACTCTCCTGATTCAGAGATTCATCAACTTTCCTACTACTTTTGTCGTTACTGCGTAAATACTTAAGGAACGTAGCGCGTAGGATTCTGAGGGGAGACGTAGTACACGTTCATCAATGATATGTGGTTGAGTATTAGATATTTAGCCCAAAGTATCTGATTTGCATGTTCATCGCCCTGTATAAATCTGATTTCGTATATTCTGGTCCTGCACATATTTTATAACTACTGGTGAAGGTGGTGATTACAATTGGCACTAACTACTGTCCGTATGCTTAGCTTGAACAAACTACACATGTTATGCACTTGCACTGCAATGGGTAGAATGTAATGAGTAGTTACCATATTTTAATATTATTGTTCAAAAAGATAACATTTGTGTATAAGGTCAATTTTTCCATCGAATTTATTACAGTATTTTTTTAAAACATATTATTCAAAACTAAATTGTCATTACTATTGTGGCTAATATAATTCTCTTACGACTTCCAGAACTTGGTTGTAGACATAGCAACGAGTGTTCATTAGAAAGATCATGCATCAACGGAGTTTGTGTCGATCCATGCAGATCGGGCAATCCTTGTGATGCAGGAGAAGAATGTGAAGTCCAAAACCATGAAACGGTTTGCGTTAAACGTAAGCATGCCCCTTTTAAAAACGTAATGCACTGAGAAAGATAGCAAAATAACATTTGTTCTTTATA
>JXXB01031896.1:0-13016 GCA_000956275.1 Anopheles koliensis | reverse complement strand
CCCACCTCCCGCTGTGAGAGTCGGGTGAATTTTTGCTGTCGAAATTCTTCATACTACTATTACTACTACCACCGCGCTTTGACGTGTGATCTTTCCGTAGCGGCTTATTTTTCTCTTTCTCTAAATATGTATACATGGTATGCGAGGTTCGTCGCTTAACTAATCCATCAAATCTTTCGTGCCCCGAAGACAAGTGCGCCCGGAGTCGAAGTATGAGGAATCAAGCTCTGGCAGGAATGCTTTTACGGTTCGAGCGAAACAAGTTCACCACCCAATGGGTGCAATATTCCGTAGATTCTGTGGAGTTGTGCGTCTCCAAAAAAAAAAGAGATAAAAAACTCGTTGTCATTTAAGCGACGAACCCCACGACGAAATGGCGAGTTAGAAAAAAAAACCTAGCCTATGCGTTGTTCACCATTTTCCGTTTCGAGTGGAATTTAGGTTGAGCTTCGTCGATTCGATACAAACTTAGGGGCTTGCATAAGAGATCGGAAAACACGCTAGAAACGTGGTGCGTGCTATATAGCATCGCAATAAAAAATGAAAAGAACAACCCTTCTCTTCGAACACAACCGGACACCCAACGTCGAACCTCACGTCGGCAGGATGATTAAACACATTTTGTTTTCCAATTAGCCGGATTTAAATTTTCCGTTCGGCCTCCTCGCCGACCCGGCCTCAGCGCAATTCTCATACGGCACGGCGAGAGAAGATGGACGGAAGAACCGCACACGAACACGAACGATGTGTGTGAACGTATTCATCGTGAAATGAGGCCGTTCCGTTCTTAGGGGGGAGCCGTTTCTAATATGATTTATCCTTTGCCCTTCCACCACCGTACGAAGAATTGGCGTGATAAGTGAACTAGTTGCTGGTGGTGGTGGCATGGGCGTTGAATATGATCTTGAATTTATGGACCGGGTACACACGTAGCAGAATCCGGAAATACGAATCTGCTCTATCTGTCCGTTTGGTTGCGCAATAAAATCGAAAAACAAAAACAAAACGAAGGAAGTCAAGGAACGTCTGCGCGAAACGAACAAGCAAAGCAGACAAACATAAAACACGTAAAATTCCAAATCAATGCAGCAAACACAATACACACTAAGAGCCGAATGATGGAACGAATCGATCACACACGCCAATTGGACGATAAAACCCTCTCACACACCGCAAAGCGTAGTAGCGCGATTCGTTTTTCCATCCCCAACCCATCTTTTTGGATCCGTGAATTATTGGATTAATGTTGGATTAATGCCGCTGACAAGCGATGTGCTTAAGTGGCTTCCATCTTCACGCCGCTGTGAGTGACGAGAAAAAGCGAAGCCAAGCGGAGGAAAAAAAAGTTAAGGTGTGATATTTGGTATGGAATCGATGGAGGAATTCATTTGTTTGTACCGCGCTCCATCGACACATTCCAACGGGTGTGCCCTGCGACATTCGCTTGTCTTTCGCCGGGGTGTGAAATTGTTTGTACGTATGTTAATTCTCACACCTTTTCGGGAGGGAGGAGGAGGCTCGTTGTTCCTAACGATGCTTGAACGCGTGTACCCGAAAGATCCTCCCATCGTGGTGGTGGATCCTTTACGGTCGACCATTATTCGTTTCCAACGAAACGAAAAGAAGCCAATGCGATCATTTAATTAACGATTTCCTCGCTGGTGTGTTGGGCTTTGCTAGTAAAATCGCCTTCATCCTGCTGCGGCGGCCGTACAGTAACGATCAGCCATCAGACGGAAGGGAAACGGAAGAGAAAGACTGCTGGTGCGAACGTTTCGGGAAACTTTCGTTTTTCCCAGCCTTCGCAGCCACTTTCGGTTGTGGTTCGTTGTTCGTGTTGTTTTTTTTTCCTTCACTGAGCGGCGGGTTTGTTTTATTTACCATCATCTATTCCCACCCGACTTTTACTGCTCTAGGACAATGTTTCCTTCTCCTTTCGCATGAATGCTGGTGAATAATGCGGCGAAGCGATAAAACGGTAGGATTACGATGCAACCCGATGCAACGAGCGCTGGTGTTTCGTGTCGTCTCGTGTGTTATCTAATAATTTACCATTCGGTCAGTCCCCATGGTCAGTATGGCACGGCACGGTTACGGTGAAATTGAGCTTTTACGAGCTTTTTCTTTCTCCTGTTTTGCTTTACGATGGAGCTCGGCTGTAAAATGTGAACTGCTGCACACCGCCGGAGGGGAACGGTGCGAGAAACAGAGGATGTGGAAATGGTGGCAACTTTTCTCACCCAGTAAGCATCATGACACACAATTACCCGGCATTCGCACAGGAATGTTGGGAACGAATTTGGAGCATAACACAAGCCAGCTTAAATGGCACCAAATCAAATCTCCAAAGGGCAGGACGGCACGGCACCACACGAAAGGGAGTCATATTTCATATGCAACGGAGTTGTTCGGATTTTTCTCGTTTTCGGAATGTTATTAAATGGCATTTTTCTCCCCTTTATGGTAGGCTATTGTCTTCCGCGTGGGGTTGGAATGTTGCTTTTTTTTGTTTTGCTTGCCTTACCCTCTTGCCGTATGAGTCGCCTGTTGAAGTTACTCCATCACAGATAATATCAGATAAGGCATCTTCATTTCACTCCGCTGTGTTGCTTCATTAGAAAGATCGATAAAAGAACCCGTTTGCCGTGCTGCCGTGCGAAACGATCGTTAACGCGCGCGCGCATATTTGATGGGCGTTTTGCGTGCGCGCATCCTAGAACTTCGTGCCCCTTCTTAGAGTCGCTCCTCGACGCTAAATGGACGGTATCGCAAACGCCAACTTTACCAGTCCCAACCCGCACATGGTCCTGTTTTACGAGCTTGTGTTCGAATAAATTGAAAACTTATTAGGAAAAGCGGTTTGGGGTTCGAGTGCGAGACGGGGGACGGGAAAAAGGGGAGGGGCAGAGGAGGCGAAACTAACGAAAGCTCATAACCCAAAGGCAGCAACCCCAATCAACTAGACAAACCAGGCAGCGCACTAACGGGAACGATGATAATCAAATCCTTTCGTATCGCGAGAGAAAAACACCCCTAGAACCTTCCCCCCGGGCACAGGAGAGGGCGTTACAACACCGGTCCCTGCGTCGTCGTCGATGCCGTCATCCAATCAATTCCCAATCGAATTTATGAGCAGCTAAAAATGAGCTAAAAGCTTTGACTGATTGGCTCGCTGGGCGAGGGTGCCTGCCTCATCACGCTTCATCGCACGATCGTTTCTTTCGTGCCCGTACTTCCCTTGAACCCTTGGCTGTAGGGTCATTGATTACTTCGAGCGAGCCCGGATGTGACCTTTTGGCTGGGCTGGTAATAAGGTTGGTAGGGTAGAAAAGAACAAGTCGCACACAGTTAGTAGAGTTAGCATTGGGACGCGAAATTCTTCTTCTCGAAGGTACGAAGAATTTTACACATCAAATGCTGTTGTCAGCTACATCGAAGGGAGTCACGAAACCGTCCATGAAAATAATCATTTTTTTCTGATGACCTGGTTAAAAGTACTCAATATGATGGTAACTTTTAAACTGATTTTGTTCGCATTCAAACTCGCTACTTGGTGTGACGAAATGTAATGAAAAAAAAATAAATTGAAACCCTTCGTAAGGAAGATTCGCTACGGCTGGATGTAACACGCGCGGGTAAGAAAATTAACCCACCCACTGTGCGCGTGTGAATAATGTTCATTAGGTTAGGTCCGGTGTGACGAATTTAATGTTTGTACGTCCTTTGGCTTTGGTTTCAACAGTCGATTAGGTACTTTCACTTTTTTTTTGCATCGCTCTTCATCCTCACCGATCCGACACCGACCCCATGTCGTCATGTAGACACGACCTTTCCCGCCCAGAGGAGGGGAGGAACTGAGCGTTTCGCAACCGAAAAGACGTGAAAAAAGAGGCTGCCGAACTTTTTTCCTTTCCCTCTCCCCCGGACACCTGGAGCTGACTAAATCTAAATTCGAAACGAACGAAAGTCTCCCAGCAGGCCAAATATTCCACAGAAGAAAAAAAAACAACAACAAAAATCACGAACTGAAAGCTTAATGAGATAGATAAATAAGAGCGGGAATCGTGTTTTTTGTTTTTTTTTGCAAACAAAAATCAGCTTCCGGATGGATCGTCTGATATCGGAGGGAGCGGGTCGGTCGGTCTGAACCAAGCGCCATCGGTTTTGGTTTGGGAATGGGGACTTTAAGCAAACAGAACCCAACAAAACGGCACTCACGCAATGTTGCAATTCAAAAGTGCTATTTTTTCAGCGTGTTTGGGGTCGTTTGTGTCTCCGCGGTCTCTGATCGTGCGGTGAAAGCAGCCAGCACGAAAGGGGAAACTCAGGTCGGAAACTTTTCGCCACTTGTGATGGATGATTATTTCACCGGATCGGTCTGTGGGCAATCGAAAGAACGACGCTTTTCTCCGACCTGTGTTTGTGATCATTTATCATGGCACAGAAACAAAACCACGCCGTGGAAACCGAAATTTCTCAGGGCGCACACGGGCAAAGCACGCGCGAAAAGCGCCTGAAAATGTGTGTGCGTGGCTGGAAAATGCATTGCTTTTTAAACATTTCGAGCATAACAAACGTCTCACGAACATCAATCATTTCCACTCGGGAGTGTCGTTTGCTTTTTCTATACCACCGGGTGGGGAGGGAGGTTCGTCGCTTGCGCTTTGTGTGTCAAGTCTTTTGTTCCTTGCTCGGTGTCAAGTGGCTGTCACAGATCGACCGCAAATTCCATCCGGGCGGGATAAAATGTGTATCCTGCAAACTGTGTATAGTAAGGAAAGTGTCCGTTCTTCTCCTTAGTGACTTCAAAAAACAGAAACGTCTGAATGCTAGCCACACGTCACATTGACACAACGGCGCGGGATTTTGTTATCGTTTTGAGGTTTGAATTGAGCTAGGAAATTGCACCGTCACTTCGGACCGGTTTCTTCTCATGGCTGATGATGGTTTCCGATAAAAGGCGAACCACACAACTGGTGGCGATCGATTGATTGATCTCGTGTTCGCTCTCTACGCTCCCTGCACGATGGTTGATCAAACGCGAAGCCACTCAGAAGACCAACACAACTGCCTGTGTGCTGCGGGCGTAACCTTGAGCGCGGGTAGAAGTTTGAAGAAAGATTCCGTGCCTCCAACCAAGCAGACGACGCCATCGGTTGGAGGTAAATGCGAAAAACTCGTTTTTCGATTCGATTAATAACGTGCCGGAGCATCGAAAGATTGAGGCACTGGATAAAGATTGAACTAGGAACCGAATGATTGAACTGAGGGAAACAACTTTAATCTTTTGGCTCCAAAATCATCACAAGTGCAGCTTCTCTAATCGAAAAACGTAAGCTTTCCCACCGATTGGGCTGGTGTTTGGGGCGTAGTTTACGTAATCAAACATCCTAACCGAAACGTCGACGTGTAAAATCCAGACCGGAAGAAAAATGACCTTTTTGGAGGCAACAATAAATCATACATTTACACCCAAGCTGAACCAGAAAACGGGGTTGGGCCATAAAACGGAAAGCGGCTCATCGGAGAGCGACAAATGACACAACTCACGGTTTTTTTTCGAAATAAAAGCACACATAAAATGAAGAGCGCGTTCCAGGAGGACGTCCACAGGAGTCGATCGAGGTTCCACCACGCGAGTTGATAGTAATGGCTTGTTTTTCTGCCCATCAAGGTGGGTTAACCGCTGCCGGACATATAAAAAAAAACTCCCTCTTTGATTGGAGGAGTGGTGTATTGAGAGCGCAATTTGCATTTTAGATTGACGAGAAAGCACACCCGAAGGAAGGGACACGCACCGGTGTAGTGACCGAGAAAAACGCTCGAGAGAGACATCAAATCGCCCACCTGAATAGTGACCGATTGATGGCGATAGTGGCGACCATTCTTTTCCACTGAAAGGGATCAATTAACAGACGGTGGGAACGAAATTCCTGGCGCGGGCGGGCTGGCGGAATCTTTTCGGCGGGATCGGGGCGAACTCTTCTCCCGGTCGCTCACCGGACGAGGATCGGAGCTCCTGTTTACGAGCTGTTTTATGGGTTAATCTTAATTTGTATCCATCGCGGTCGGTTGAAGCAAGATCGTTCCCGTGAATCCGCATTCGAATGCTAACGCATTTGCGTGCTACTGGGCCGCTCCAGATTTCGTGCTTAATCTGGGCTGGGGAAATATGCAAATAAGTCCGTCAGACGGTTTCTTGCGGTGGGCAGTGTAGTTTGGATTTTGAAGAGCACGTTCCGGAGCAGAGGACCTCTCGCATTCACACGGTGTGGTGGGCTATTGGATGACTAAAAGCAGGAAAACCTCTGGACTCGCTTCTCGCGTCCTTTTGTTCACCAATTAGCATTCTGGGCATTCGGTTGTTGTTTGCCTTTAATCGTTCGCGATGTTTGCGATTGCATAAAACAAGGCTTTAGCCATTAAAGATCATCAATTATAGAGCATTCACGGTTAGGAATTTGAGCGCCGACGAGTTTCGTTTACTTCTTTCCCAAAACGAACGACTCTCCCCAAACGCACACACAGCACAGCCACATACAGTGTTGAACGAAGTGCGGGAAGAACGATCGCCGATAGTCTGCAGCATGATTGATGATAAATGTTTGAAGCCACTTGTTTTGGTGGGGGCAGAGGGCTATAAGTGGAAGATGACGCCGAATATTTGTATTTCGTTATCGTAACGACCGTTCGAAATTATTCAAATTATGCTGACCGTCGGTATCAAATGTGATTCCTCCCAACTTAACTACTACCAGCACACACACCCACATACTTACGGTGGTCCACGCGCGTTAATGGAATTTAAATCAACAACCATTTCCCCATAGCATAGCGGCAGTACAGAGTAAACACTAAAAGAACAAACGGAGTGAAACAAACGGACTCGAAGCGAACGTAGTGTGTGAACGGCAGAAAACGATTTACCTACAACCAAAAAACACAACATCGTAATCGTTAAAGCGCGCACCTGGGAATCGATTCTAGTGGTGAACGAGCAGCGTGTGGCAAGTGACAGATAGGCGCAGAATAACTCACCCGGTTGCAGCAGAGATAGTGAGAGAGAGAGAGAAAAGGGGCAGAATAACGCACGAACAACGTGATGACGCCTTGAGTCGTGGTGTTGGTGGTGTGTTTTCTTCGTGTATGGTTGTGTCTGGAACGTGATCTGTGACCTCAGGATCCCCGTCGGGAAGTATTCCGACAAAATGACGGCCGGTGATAGTGGTCCTGGGAAGTCATCGGTGAGGTTGGCTGCGACGAACGCCACGCAACATCATGGTGGTACCACCGGTGGGAGTTCGAGTGCGGTGGCCACGGCAAGCGGTGGTGGAGGAAGCGGTACGGCCATCACTAAGCAGTGGTGGAAGGTTTGCTTCCTGTACGGTGGCAATCAGGAGAAGTACTACCGTCAGATCTACGGTAAGGCGGCCTCGGAACGTCTGGCGGCTGCCAGTGCCAAGCAGATGGCCACTCCGTCCTCCGAACCCGAACCACCGGTGAAACTTGCTCCCCTTGCTCCACCCAAGAAGCAATCACCATCGAATCGGTTCCGTGCGTCACCCTCCTCTCCGATGATGGCGGACGATGGTTTCCGGTTTCGCAAAGGATCGCCGGTCATAAAGTCGGCTTCCTCACGCTCGAGTCTCGCGATGCCAACCGTGGCATCTACCGTAGCAGCCGAACGGTCGCCACATCCACCTCGTCCACCGACGGGAATCCTACGCAAACGGGTGACAGTGCTGGACGATTCGTTTCTCCTCGGTGGTGGTGGCGTGGAACTGCTCGGTTCTTCCGAACTGGAGGCGGACGTGGACGAGCAGCGCTCCGACAGTGGCATCAACGTGGACGCACGGCAACCTTCGCCGCAGGTTGGAACAGAGGACCAGTCGCAGCGGCTAGACTGCCACCGGCCCGGTATGCGCCGCACATTCCACCTCAGCGGCGAGGAGCTGCGTTTGCTCAACTTTGACCACGAACCGGTCAACGGTACCACCTCCTCCTCGTCGTCGACTGCACAGCAGCAACAAATTAGTGCAATCCATCATCATCATCATCATCATCTTCGTCACCGGCCAAGTCGCTCTCCAAGATCTCGACGGCAGGCAGGAACACGCCGGTGCGGCGTCCGCTCCTAAATGCCCCTGGGAACGCTGGCGCTGGATCGTTAGCGGGAACGACTGCGATTACAACGACTGCTGCGGGGACGCTTATCCGCTCCGCCATGCCCACAGCCAACAATGAGTGAGTAAATATTTGTGGACACCTCGTGGCCGCCCTAATGAGCTGGTGGACACACACAAAGCCATCCACGGGGGAATAAGGGTGCAGAGCACAGAGTCGTCTCCCCTTGCTGCTGCAAGCATTATGCATGCAAATCGTTTGGGAAGACTGCCGGGAGGGGAGGATGTTAGTGTCATTATTTATGCGCGCATTTTAGCGGGATTGAATCGCGAAGGGATGCTTGTCTGGATGGTTTTGGCGTAAACGGGCCACCGTTTAAGCGGCTAGAATGAATGGGCTCTTAGAGATGATGGTTCTTCCAGGAACCGCGGTAGGCTTAAGCAGTATTGCAAGATATTCTAAGCGATAACATGTGACATAACATTTCGTATCATCTTTCAAACATATTCTGTGGACCCTGTGTATACTATGATTAAACATTGCCACTGCTCACTGGCATAAAGACCCAAAAATTCCTAAAAAAACCTCATCCAAGATGTGGGGATACCGAAAGTAATACAATTTACCGTCATTTTTTTTCTGCCACCGTTGTCACTTTGTCGAAACTGCGCCAAAAGAATGCGCCTCCATTCCTCCCTTCCCACCACGTTTACGACCACGAGACGCTACGTTAAATGATAGTGATTACGAAAAATTTAAATTTTCTCTCCACTCCCAATTCACTGACCGCACCAGCGTACCGTTTGCGACAACGCAACCGCGCGCCATCCGGGGTAAAAGGGCAGGAAGAGGGTGTGTTGTGGGCCACGACGCCACACAAATTACCCGAGAAACGAGAATACTCAAAACTACAAGAAAATTGACCAATTTTATGTTTGGAGCTTCGGATTTCTTTTTCTTGTTTTTTTTTCGTTTCGTTCGTTTCTTTACGGATGGTTGAATTCGCTGTTCCGTTTCGCTTAATTTGAGCGGCGAGTGGCGCGAGTGGATGGCTTGCATAATTGCACCCAAAAACTCTCTGCATACGATTGTTCTGCTGGTGGTGGAGGATGGCGGGTTTCTCACGCAAACGCACGCTGATCCTTTCCACGATCCACGAGCTCGGTTGTTGTGACTCAGCAACGCAAGAGTGCGCGAGCGAGGATCAACGTGAACACTTTCTAATGTCTTATAACCGGTGGCCGAAAAAAGACCTTCGCTGCCCGTCGTCTATGAGTTCGATTAATTCCACCGCCTAACCTTCGCCTGGTATTGGGCGCATCCTGTGTGTGTGTATGTGTTTTTTCCCCCAACCCCATCGTCACCACACTGCCAATCAATGCGAAACGCGGGTTCCCCAGTGGTGGTAGGTCATAAATTCAACATCACACAAGAGCCTCGTCGAGCCTCTGTGGGCCTCCGCCACGGGGACGAGGTGGTTTTAATTTTGTGGTACGAATTTAATTAAACCCTGCGTAGCAGCAGCGCGTACGGTACAAAGGCAGAAAATGGTGAAAGGAGCGCTTCGGTCGGTCGGTCGGTCGGTCGGTCGGTGTAGCACACAATGTGTATGCGTGCATGTGGCTGACCGATTGGCCTGCACCATCGCTCGATTGCAATCGATTTTTGCGTGTGAGAAATCCCACCGGCGGCTAGCATTGGGGGGTAAATCCGGATTTTGTCAAATTAAATCCCGTACGACGGGTAGGCAAAAAAAAGGGAAAACACAATTAATGAACCATAGGTCTTGGGCAAGACGCAAAGTAATGAACCTGTTATAAGCTGGACGTTAAATTTCTTTATCCTTCAGCCGGGGTATGTAATTGGGCGGCCGTATCTCCGCCAGCGATCCGATCGGTGCGATCGTATGAAATCAGCGCTCAATTAGGGAGCGAATCGAGCGAACGAAGAATCGTTCTCCTCTGTACCAGCAATTAAGCGTCGGGAATGTCGGGACCAGAATCAGAAAGCAACCGTTGTGGTGAAAACATCTATTAATCGATTAAATTATCTTCTTTCTCTTCCCCTTTCCCTCCGCTCGCTCCAGTGTGTCATCGTTGGCCGCATCAGTACAAATGTCGTATCCATACCAAAAATCGCATCATCAAACGCAACAATCGCAGAATGGGCACCTCCAGCAGCAGCATCATCATCATCATCATCAGCTGATGCTGCAACATCAGCAGTCGGATCATCATCCACATGCGCATGTCGTGTCCCATCCTTACGGCGCGTACGATGTTGGCCGAAGCCCGATGCGAAGTCCCCAGTCACCTCCACTGTATGGCAGCGGCAAGCCTCCACCACCTCCGCCAGTCCAATCCGCATACCACTCCTCCTACACGGGACCAACATCGGGACCTCCCGGAACGGGCATGCCGGGCATTCCCGGACAACAGCTAGCCGGTGGAGGAGTCGGTGATTGCTTTATGCTACCTCCACTGCAACCTCAACCGACGGACGCGGGTTTGCCGACCGTGACGAACTCGAGCAGTACCGCCACCAATGCACCGTCGGCACGATCCGCCTTCCCGCATCATCACCAGGCTTATCCGTACCATTCCGTACCCTCGTCGGCTGCAGCGGCGGCAGCACTCATTGGCCCCTCGATACCACAACATCCACAGCACCCGCTGCCGTACTCCTCGATGCATCACCATCTGCTCGGCACACCGGGCACGGGCACGTCCGGTACAGGCGTTGTGAACGGCGTTGGACTTCCTGGCCAGGGCGTCCCGGGTGGTGTGGGCATCATGGGCGGAGCAGCTGCTGGAGCTGGAGTAGGAGGCGCCGGTGTTGGTGGCGGTGGTATGGGCGGTCATAACTACTCGCAATCGGATGATGATAGTGGCTGCGCACTCGAGGAGTACACCTGGGTGCCACCCGGCTTACGTCCAGATCAGGTACGTTCAACGTTGCTCAAGTTTGCCTTATTTTTCTTCCCCCCATTAACCCATCGATGCCAATGGCGAATGGGATGTGAAATGTTTTGACAGCCAAGCGTATGACAGATGGAATCTTGCACACATCATAGCAACCGTTGAAGAGGGTTATTGGAACACGTCCATTCGAAATATTGTGCGAATTTCAAAAAACGGTGAAAATGGCGCATCATCGAAGAGTTTGCCGTGTCCTCTCTGAAGTTGATCACTTTTCGCACCAGAGCTCCAACGTTTCTTGCAGCCCTGAAGGAATTTCATAATTACACCCTACACAGAAACGCAACGTGTGTGTGTGTGTGCTTGCGCCCTTTCGAAGCACTTCTCGTGTCGATCTCTTCTGTTTTCCTTGCTTCCAATGTTGTTTTTTATGACCCTTGGAACAACGTGGAAGAGGCGGCAGAAGGAGCAGCAGCTCCACATCAAAATTATAAATGGCAAGGAACTAGTTCGACAACGTAATAAATGCACGGCTGCGGTATAAAATTATGAGCCAAACAGCGGAGAGGATGGTTTTGGGCAACAACGAACGGGTACACGGGGTGTAAGCGTGCGTGAGCTTTCCGACGCGAAAACCCCCGGTGTCCAGGTGGTGTGGCCCGTGTCGTTGTCCTTTGTCCGGTTTCGAGGAATCCTGCAGCCATCGAGCGGACGGTGCTACAAAGCGGCCACGAAAGCATTAAATTTGCAATTTTATTTCATTACTCGGAAAGTCCTTTCGGCGGCGAGAACCGATTGCAAACTGATAACTCGAAAGTAAAACTTGTCCTGTTTGCGCTCGGATGCGGCACTCGGATGCGGAATTCAATTTAGAGTACGTACGTGGTGGCTCTTCCACCCACGATCGTTTCACACGCCGGATAAAGTTGTTAAGTGGAATGGAAATAAATTGTGCACCGTTCAATCCGTTCGGCACGGACGATGCAAACCTGCTGCAGCGGAGAATTATCTTTTAATCGAACTATTACGCCCTCGTGCGACGGGAACTTGTCCTTTTCTGCCTAGAATATGCGCGAATCGACACGGCGGGAGAGACACTTGCCCGGTGCCTGCGGTGGTACATTCACCTCACCCGGGCAGGGAGTTATAATTCCAGTTTTTGCATCTTTCTTCGCCAGCGTTGTTCCACGGTCTTACACAAACACACGCACACAACCGTACTAATTACGGGCTGCGGTGCGAGATGCCGTCAGGCGAAGGTGTTATTGCTGCGCTACCGGATCGAGCGCCCAACCTGCATCGGCGCGCGCACCCTTTGGTAATGGATATCATCTGCTTCCGGTGGACCCTTTGGTTTTGTTTTTTTTTTTCTTGTTTTGCAGCCCCTTGAGTCATTGGCTAGTGGAGCGGAGAGCCCGTTTTGGCTATCGCACACCTTCGATCTCGCCCCGGCAACGTTTTACAGACACTGGGAGACATTGGGAGACCGAGCCCGATTTGGTGTTCTTTCTCGATCGTAATCAAAACCGACCGACCGAGTGCGACATTTGCACGCGATTCTCTGCCTTTATTTATGTACCACCACACACTCCTTTGGCGGTGGTGCACCGCCCAGATTAGAGGCCTAGAAAGTTTCTTCAACCCTGGCTGGCTGGCTGGCTGGCATGGCGCAAGCGTCGCAGCGCTCGGATTCTGTCGCTCTCGTGTGATCTAATCTAATGAATGTCTTTCGATTTGCCAAATGATGGCGCAGAGAAACATGCAAACATGGGCGCTCTTCTTCTGCATCCACCCCGGCCAATCCCTTCCATACACACAGCAAGTTCTTGCATACCGGTGGAAAGTTAATAAATAAAACCAACACCGGCCTGCTGCTCCGCTTCGCCTATGGGCGATCGTTTCCATGGATACTGCGATGGGTGAAGAGCGAGCCGTGGGCAAGCAGGAACCGCCTGGTGGGAGAGGGAGGGGGGG
>JXXB01031852.1:0-15275 GCA_000956275.1 Anopheles koliensis | reverse complement strand
CGCCTACATGTATGCAATGCCTTTTTTAGTAGTGCAGAAATTTTTTTTTTAGCAGAAATAAAAGTAAAATAGTACGAATAAGTTAATTAAAAATAAGTAAATATCAATTTATCCATCATAATACAAAAATATTAAAAAAGAAACATTTACTTAAAAAAAATTTGAAAAAAGTTTGTTTGGACAAAACAAATTGGATGGGAAAGCTTTGTGCAGAAAATTTGACGAATAAAACAAGAACAAGTTGAGATAAATAAAGCTACCAGGGGGTCATCCATTCATTTTTTCTCTCTTTCTTTCTCCCTTATCCCTTCTTCCTTATTCTTTACTGCGTACAAAGGGATTGTTTCGCACCGTCCAAGTTTTGGAGGGAACATTTTTCGAATTTCTCTCCACGCCGATGGCTCCATGCACCTTTCGACGGCGCTCGGCAATCATGCCTTAACTTTTAGCGCATCCCGTCGCCGGCTACACCCGACCGACGGTGCCGAATGGTGCCAAAATTTGCATGATTAATGAGTGTGCAAATATCGCTCCAATCGCTTGAGGTTCGGCAACGGCAAAACTCTCGCCGTTCCGGTTCGGCTAGGCGGTGGGACGAAAATCGAATCACGCAAATAATTCTTGGC
The DNA here is from genome assembly GCA_000956275.1 of Anopheles koliensis. Lineage (NCBI taxonomy): Eukaryota > Metazoa > Arthropoda > Insecta > Diptera > Culicidae > Anopheles > Anopheles koliensis. Next base: position 14,649 of record JXXB01031852.1, on the reverse strand, counting down.
CGACCCGAGAGAGAAAAAAAACCCCGGCTCACAGGGTGATGGGTGCAGTTTTTTTCCACTTTCTTTTTCTGTTCTCGAAAGGTTCGGGTTCGTTTCCACCGCCGTGGTTCGACACGACACGCTTCGGGGCGCCCGGTTCATGGGGAGTGAGACTCATTTTTCATTTCTGATTTTTTTCTCGCTCCATTCTCGCCCAGCCCCGCCGCTAGTGCAGTGCCAGCAACAGTTGGTGAAAATGATTGCTAATTTGCCAAACGCCGACGCCGGGGTGACAGTTCACTTTTGGCCTGTGGCTTGCGGGAGTTGTTTTATTTTTGCTCTGTTCGGTTGGGCGAAAGATTCCACTTCGTCAACTTTGCTTGTATCGATTAGCCGGCTCGATTGAGATTTTGAGCTTACCTTCCCGAATTGCCGTGTCCGTAGTTTACATTCTAAGGCACATTTAGTGGATATTTTAAAGCGAGCTGGGAAATTTATTTAGCCAAAACATGTTTAAATTAAATAAAATTTAAAATACCAAAATTCCTCTTTCAAAATCATTCCCCAAGCAAATGCACACCGAGAGGACAAAGTGTTTTATTTATGGTGCAACATCGGAAAGCGTTTCTGGTCCGCCTGCCGTCGCGTAATTCTCAAAGTATTCAAATTCAGCATACGCGAGACGCGTCGCTGATCTTCCGGCCCGACGGTGATTTATCTCCATCAGCCCCGGCAGTACATTATGTGGGCCCGTTTCGGAAGGGTTTGGTCGCGTTTCGCCGCCCGTAAAGCGCTCCCGGCACATCCAGCACCCACCGAGTGGATCATTTGTAATAAACAAGAGGGTACGATTTCGATCGAGCTCTTCAGCCTGTCGCGCGCTGAAGTGGCTGCGAGGGTTTATATTTGGGTTCGGGAGCATTTTTTTTCCTCTCTTCCTTCCAAAAGCGGGTGTTCCAAAGGGGCTTGTTGACTGAATGATTTGTTTGAGATTAACGAAATGATTTTTTTTTGCTATTTTTAGAACCGAACGGTTCAGCCGGAAAATAATATCCGACGCAAATTGTATCCCGGCTGAATGGCTCGCAATTTAAAGCACACAATGCGCCTAAAAGTATGCAATGCGAATTAAACAGCTAAAAATGGGCATTTGATTTGATTTTACACTAAACGAAATAGCATTAGATCTATTTTGTTGTATTTGTTTCAATTAAAATAAAATGATTTAAATAATCTTTTAATATCCCTTACGCCCAAAGGTATGCAATATGTTTATACAAATCGTTCAAAGCGTTCTTAGCGCCAATTGGAAAGCGCCAAGTGGGAAAGTTATAGTTTATTATAAATGCATAAGAGTCTCTTTACTCTAAAAGGACTATTTTTCGCGCCTGTAATGAGTGCTCTTGTGCTATAAATGTATCATAATAAAATATCCTGCATAAAAAAACGATACTGTTTCGATATTCATTCGTATCAATCTCCCATCGCAGTCGCTCAAAATTTGCCCACATCCATCGCGAAACCCGGCGGCACGCCCGCTCAGAGGGAGACGTGGTGTAGTTTTTTATTTAGAAGCTATGTTTTCTTCGAAATTGCGCACCGTGCAGCGGGAGGGAAAATAAAAGGCGGGCTGGGCAGCCCATCAACTGGGAGTGATTTGTCATAAAAATTTATGTCCAATGGACATAAATCTCTCGGCTCTCGCTCCGTGTTCGCGTCACGCGTCCCGGGTGGCGGGAAGGAGGGTGAAAAATTGTTTCCTCCCCATTCGCCACCACCGCCACGTCCTACCGAGGTTTGGCGAGGAACGCACTATCCGAGCGTCAAAGCGCGCTGCCGGGATGAGCTTTGATTTTATGATTTGTGACTTTTGGTGTCTTCGAAACGATATCCACTATCCGTCGCGAAGCGGGACGCAGGGAGCGATGGCAGACGATGGGAGCTTTATTTATCGGTTGGCTCAGCGCTGTTCGCTTTCCCGGGATGCGAGTCGCCGTCGTAAATTTTACTACCCGCGCAGCAAACACAACAAATGGGCAAAATTATTATTATAACCCACACTATGCACTGCACTGCCGTGTGGGCGTGTGCTTCGCCGGCTAGCCGTTGCCTAGGTTAAGTGAATTTTTATTCACACCTGCCTGGGCTCGGTGGCTGCCAATAAAGGAACAAAGCGCTGTCGTTACATAAAAAAATAACAACAATAAACGAGCGTAACAGAAAAGGTACGATTTGAAATGCTCTTGCTCGCCTAAATGTATGCAATACGCGCAGGGCAGGCTCGCGCGGACACGGGAGGAAAAAAGTTTGCTCGTAAAATTACATTTATTGTAAGCACCGGTACCGCTTCTAATAGGGGGAAATGAAAATAGTCAACGAGAGGGAGAGAAAAAAGCGCAGTGAATTTAAATGCTCCCGCTCGCCTAAATGTATGCATTACACGCATTTTTCCGGCATCATCAAAACGGTCGATTCTACCGGCTGTTTTTGTTTTCGATTATTTTTTGGAGTTCAAAAGAAACCCAACGCAAAGTCTTCGATTGTTCCGAAATGGCTTTATTTTTGCTTGTTTATTTTATATTTTTTTAGCCGGCTGTGAAAGATCAGTGAAATTGGAGTGCAAAATCTACTGAAAAATTTACACGCCGCCCACGGTTATGTGCGCGGGAGCTTTAGGCACATTCTTGCACCATCGTCACCGTCAAAAGTCAAAGTAAAAAAAAAAGAAAAGCCAGGATGATAGTGAGCTCGTACAGTGAATAAAAAATGAGCGCACTTTGAACGCTCCGGTGCACCTATTAGGCAGCGTGTTCTTGGAAACCCGTAAAGCAATCGGGGAAAAAAGTGACATTTGTTTCGAGCCTGGTGCCTGTCAAAATGGGTCTGTGGCGGACAGTTTCATTTGTCAACAAGCGTCAAAGTTTGGCCAATCGGCAACGCGGCACGCCGAAATCTGACAGCTGTCAAAAGATAGTACCCACCGGTGGGTAGGGTGATTCGTGATACCATTTTTTCTATTTTTATTTTTTTACGAATAAAGGTATCCCTCACGTACCATCCCCGAACATGGTTGCGTTTTCCAATGCCAAAGCACACACAAACACACGCAGCTAAGTGCTTAAAACGCCGATCACGTTCTCGGGGAGGCGGGCACTGCAGCGCCCTCTATAAACCGAGGCCAGACTATCGCTTTCGGTTCGGCTTTCGATTTTTACTTTTTCTTGTTTTTTTTTCACCGGCGTGACCACCCAACGCTGACGTATAATTTTGCGATCGTGTTCGCGCGAGATGATGCACGTATGCGTTGCACCACGGTAGCGACGAAACAGGATTTACTTGGGCCCTTCTCGCCCCGAAAATCGTACAATATTTTCCCATGGTTTATTTTCCGTACGTGTTTGTTCGAACCCCTCCCCGCGGGCTGCGAGGAGAGAGATGGGATGCACAGAACGATGAAATCCATCGGTCAATCGGTTGGCTAATGGAGGTGGAGCCTTACCCGAGGGTAAGGGCGTTTTTTTTCTTAGTGCGGCGACCGAAAATGGACCGACCGATGGGCCCTAAGGCGGCTGCAAAACGTTCGTGATGAATGGTACGAATTCTTGCCCGAAGCGTTCGCGTCAGATCAAGTGTGTGTGTGTGTGTGTGTGTTTTTTATTGCCTTTTGCTACTCTTTTGCTTTGCTTGGGTCGGGCTATTTTAGGGGATTGTGTTTGATTCCGGAAATCGTGTAGTATTTTGGTGAAGTAAAGCATTAGACGAATTTACGTATGCAAATTTTCATTTAAATTTTTAACATTTTAATTTATTTCCTAAAAAAATATTGTACAAAAATTGTACAGAAGAATAATTGTGTGAAACAAATACTATCAAACAATAAAAAAACGCATTTAAATATTAAATAATTGGAATGCGTAGCTATTTTAATAAAATAAAAATACGCCTGAAGGTATGCAATTTGAATGGAATACCAGTTAATCGTTTCAAAAGGCAATTTTAAAGACTTCACGAAGCAGATGTAAACAGAATGTAGTAAAAAATAAAACAATAAGCTATATTTTAATAATAAATTACTAATTTATGTATCATAAAACAAAAGAAAATTTAAACCACCTTTAAAATGTACCTGTATGTTGTGCGCTGTTAACCTTCACCTGCACGTTCATCCGGTCCGTAACGAGATGGGATGGTTCGGTATCCCATCTCCCCTACCTCTCCATCCAGAGTAGCACGAATGCCACGGGGGTAGAATCTGCCACTCTCACGCCAACAATGTCGGGTCAAGGGATGAAGATGAAAAAAAAAACACGGGAAAGGGATGAGGAAGCAAGTCAATCGCTCATCATCAGGCCCGGCAACTCAACCGGACCGAGCCCTGAGTACCCCAATTTTAGATTTTGCGGACACCACGCCACCCACTCAATTGCGTTCGTGTTATTTTTGAGTACGAGAAAGAGAGAGAGAGCGAGCGATTGAAAATGAAATGGGGCGCACTAGAAAAACTTGAAGAGGAAATTTTCAAAATTTGCTAAAAACATCTCAACATTGAAATGAATTTAAGGCTGTACGGCAGCGTTAGATTGTTAGATGTCAGAGTGGTTTGCATGTTGTTCAGCTTGGTTTCAGCAGCACCGAGTTGATTATGGCGCGGCGCAAAAACAATACGATAGGCCGAGCTCCGACCGAGCGTATATAGGTGGAATATCACACCAGGCGGCTGTTTCGGATGCGATAAGACGATGAGGATGGGGTAGATTTAGCGTACGTCGGAGTGCGTCTGTGTGGAGCGTTGCGTACGAAAACAATGCTAATAGATTCCACCCTACCACTCCGTCGTCGATGAAGCTGGAAGAACTCTCCCAGCGATGAAACCCCGGCAGGGCAACTCTTCACCGTCTCCCAGCAAAAATCGATCATACCAGCTACGGTTGAGAACAACCGTGTGTACGTGTGTTTCCACCACACCGTGTTTGGGACTTCAAAAACTCGCCCAAAGTAATCTCGGTGTCATCCCTGGGCCCTGCAAAACAAAAAAAAAAAGGGAACATCACCCGCTCGGTACCTTTTTCGCTCGGCTCGCCAGTAATCCCGAGTTGAAAAATCAATAACCATCAAAACCTGCCCAACTGGAGGCTGGGGTTCACAACACCTTTAAGCGGCGAAAACACCGCAAAACGGCTTCGGGAAGCTATCGGGTGCGGAGTGCATACCTGTGGGCGATTTTTTTAAAATGTGCGCCTAAAAGTATGCAATTGCTAACAAAATGTTCACAGTCGAGCAGAAACATATTTTTTAAGTTGCGTAAATGCTTTTTTGTACATTTTTACACCGTTTAACTCTTGTTTTATAAAAAAAGGATAAAATTTTACATAAAATTTATAGTAAAAAATAAATTACATAAATATCGGATGAAATAAAATGCCTGCTTGCGTGAAAACCAATATTTTACGTTCCCTTTCAACTATCGAATTCACCGTAACTGTGTGGGAAAATTCGCTCGAGAGAAAATCCTTAGTCCTTCCATTCGGCACAGGTTTCGGTTTCACCCCGGGTAGCGTTTCGGGACCGGTTCACGCTGATTAGTGGACCATGTTGTCTTGCAGGGTTCCCCTCGCACGCCCCAAACCCGGGCGGATGCTTTTCGCAACCATTACGACGGCCGGATGATATTGTCCGATCAATTGGGTCGAGTTTCCGTTTTTTTTTTGTTTTTTGGTTGGCAGTGGTATTTTCTTTCCTCCTTCAGCTGAGCTGAACATGAAAGAAGAGTAGAGCGGGAGTGGGTGGGGGATGAGCAGGAAAAAGAGAGAAGCTGTAAAGCAGGTGCGACACAATTGCGGACAGAAATTGCTTCCATTTCGGAAGTTTTCCAGAAGGCAGCAGGCAGCGGGAACAAAACACAAAAAATAATCAAAGCGAAAAAATAAAAACGAAAGTCGAAATAGAATCGAACCAGCGTTGTGGCGTCCTCACACCACCCTCCCACTCCCACCTTCCCGTGTTCGTATTGTGTGCTGGAGGTTTTAGTCGTATTTTCTTCGTTGTTGTTGTTGTTTGCTCACGTTCCTGTCGCTCTATTGTTCGTCCCGGGCACGGTGCCAGTCATTCGGCGCTGAAGGACTCGCGCAACAAATAAGCTCTTCGGGCATTGCTCCATTGTTCCGGGGCGTTGTTGGGTCTTGTTGACGAAACGGTGCTGCTGCAGCCGCTGATGATGATGATGATGATGATTGAGAGTTGTCGGAACAAACCACCGGCTCGTTTTGACTTTTTTTTTGCCTGAAAGGCGGGTGGTTTTTGTTCCTCTTCCGCCCGGCGTTCGGACGCTCGGCCGGGGTGAGATAAAACACCGAGCAAGTCTCCGCCTGATGGAGCCATTCGCAGCCATTGTACGGGATGAAGTTGGTGGAGTGGGGAAGGAGGAAGGGTCGGGGAGTGTGGCTAGTAATAGATGGAAGTACAAATGTGTGTTTCGATCTCCGCGGGGAGCCCGATTAGAGCTTGTTAAATCGATTGGAGCGATAAGGAAACGGTGGGGAATGCTGGGGTAAATGATGATGAAACCACTAATAACTGATGCAGGAATAATGGAGGGGCAGGATTTTTCAAAGCACTAATGTGCTATACAATTACATGTGCAAAAGAAAGTAAAACTGAAATAAAAGTAAAAATATAGCAAAATAAATGAGAAGTGGAAAAGTGGACAAAGTGGAAAACAAAAGCAGAAAAACGAAATTAAATAAAAGAATAACTTGTTATGATTTATGAAACAAATATGGTTAATTATAATACAAAAAAAACATGAATACAAACAAATATATTAATTTACAAGGCTAGTAAAATCAAATAAAAAATTACAACATTATTAAAATAGAAGAAAAGAAGCAGTAACAGAAACACTTACTAAGCAAGTAATTGGAAAACGGGAAGTTAAAAAACGAAATGTAAAAATACACACAAATGCTATGCTACGTAACAAACCAAGTGTGGGTTAATCATAACGCAAAAAAAAACAACTGGAAAAAAACATCCCAAATGAAAAACGACCTCAGTCATGCAATAATACGAAAGCCAACAAATGGCGGGTAAAACAAAAGCTACAGTGAGTGTGGAAAAAAAGTCGTGAAATATGCCACGAAAGCGATTTGCAGCCAGTCACGTGCCAGTTTTGCTGCTAAAATATCATCTTCTCCTCGCGTTTTGTTTCCTCCTTTCCCCCCGTTGTGTGACGAAGAGGATGAACGACTGCAGGTACGTACGTAGGTACCATACAGCCGATGATGATAGTGATTGCAAATAATACCGCCGTGCTAGCGTCTGTATGTGTGTGGGAGGAGCAAAAACAAAAAAAAATAAACAGCCACTCGGCAGGTAAGCCCGCTCGATGTGAGGAAACATCTCTCTTTTATCTCCAACCGTGTTGCCACCGTGTAGAGGAGCGTGGAGAAGCGGCAGCCTCGAGTGAGGCACTTTTCCTCACCTCCGACGCATCCGGAGCCTTCACGTTTTCTCGCTCCCTCTCTCTCTCCTTCGGGGAGCTTTGTGGAGCTTGCGTTCGTTTCCTTCCCAATCCCAGGCGTGCGTGCCGCTTGTGCTGGTGTGCGATTGTACGATTACCGAAGCACACCTGAGCCACGGCAGGCTCTGACTCTTCATGCAGAGTGCCGGGGGATCAGCGTGACAAGTAAGTCGATTGGGATTGACGTTTCGCAACTGGATGATTGGTTCATTGTCGGGTGTGGTGCGGGTTGGCAAGGTGGTTGTTTTTTTTGCTACATAGAGAAGCTTAATATCTCAAGCTTCTTATATTTTTGCACAGTTTTTCGCAATTTATACAGGCTCGGTGGGGTTGGGAATGATTAAAATGCTCAAACGCCACTATTCCCGCACGTGCAAACACAAATTACATACTTTCTGGCGCATCTTTCATACTTCATCCTAAAGGTATGCAATGTAATGCATAAAAGTAATCCCGAGCAGAGCAAAACTAATGTGCTAATTTACGCCCTAAAAGTATGCAACCCGATAAACGCAGTGCTCGAAAAAGAAACCCAAAAAAGGAGGGCTGCTCGAAAAAACTTACTGTGTGTAGGTCGGATTGCATACTTTTAGGCTCAACATTTTAACAAGAGCCCGCAGCTATGCAACTAGCATGAAAGGCGCTTATTTAAAGGTTCATAAAGTCTTCTTTCGCTTAAAAAAAGGTTAATAATTTTAATTTAATTCAATGGAGCTTCTATCTCACCAGCGGAATTTATTTTATTTATGTAATAATTTTGTGTCAAATATTTAAATTAATTCTCACCAAAAATGGTTCCCATCACGTGTCATTTGCTCAACTTTCGGAGGAAACTGAATGCGTCCCGTATCTCTTCTCTTTTCGTTTTCGTTGTGTGCAAAAAATATTTTTTAAAAAATAGTGAATAATGTGCTTCGAGCGAGTGAACGGTCGTGCGTAGTATTATCCTGTCCGTCTGCATCCACAACCTTCCCCTCCGAGCGATGGAAAACTTCGAGCGCATACTGGTTGACGTCGACTGCAGCCGGTACGAGAAGGATGCGTTTTCGCTGCTGGACAAATCGCGCGATGTGAACATTGTGCGGGACTTGCGCTCGTCGACCGTGTCGGCGTTCGATCAGTAAGTGGCACTCGGGATTGTGAGATGAAATAAACTAAAACGAAACCATCGCAGGACGAGCTTCTCGCAGCTGAACATCTCGTCCCGGACGCAGCTGAAGCAGCAGCTGTTCCGCGAGCAGCTGCGCAACAGCGAACCACATGGACAGCGGGCGATGGTGACGTCACCGGAGCCGCCGGTCCTGTCCGTGCGTCTGCCGCTCGAGAACATCGACATCGAGCTGCCGAAGAAGGTGCTGCAGGTGGAGACGAAGCTCGAGAACCCGACGCGCTACCACGTGATCCAGAAGCAGAAGACGCAGGTGCGCGAGTACGTGACGGCGGCACTGAAGCTGACCAAACCGAACCAGGTGAGCGAATCGTGTCGACATACGCGGCTGATGATTCTTGACCGATTGTACGATTCGTTCGTGAGTACCAAACCGGCTCAGCAGGCGGCTGGCGGCTCAAGCACCCAGCCAGCCGCCACGGGCCAATCGGGGACGGTGGTGGCGTCCCCGAACGGGGCCACCACCGGTATGTCGACTATGTCGACCGGTGGCACACCGTCGGCCACGCCCACGATCGAGCAGCAGCAGGAGTGGCGGCTGGAGCTGAAACTATCCTGCCGCTTCGGCAACAAGCTCTACCAGACGTTCGTCGACGAGTTCGACTACGTGCGCGACCTGCTCGGGCTGATCCGGTTCGAGATACCGAAGTGGGTGTTCGTCGTGTCGGAGTTCGAGGACGAGATCTCGTCGTACGAGTGTAGCCGGGCGGCCCGGGCCGCCCAGCAGGCGGCCGTCGCGATCGTGCCGCCCGGTGAGCAGGAGTTCCGTGGCCCACCCACCATTCTCACCGGCGAGAAGGGCTCCAAGCACGAGAAGTTCATCGAGCCGGAGGTGCGCGACCGGATCAAGAAGGACAACCACAACTGCAGTACGTATGCGGGGAGACGGTGTGGCGGGAAGGGTAATGGGGGTCCGATATCAAACCGTCCGATACGAATGGGCAATTGTTTGAAGCGATACGGTGATGATCCAACGAAAAAGCGATTGGAAAAGCTCCTCATCCAGAGCAGAGGGTTTCCGTTTTTCTTTCTTGACATGGTGAAATTTTCGATCTTTATCTAACACCACGCGGCCAGGAAGAGACTTTCCGGCAAGCGGCTCCCTCCTCCCCTCTTTTTTTCTCTCCCTTTCTCTTTTCCAGCACAGATGCTTTCGAGCCTTCCAGGAGAACCCACCCTCATCTCCGAGCGCGTGTGGCGAAAAATCCGAACCCCGTGCGAGCGCGCGTGGCGCAAAAATCCATCAAGAATTGTAAATAAATAAAACACCGCACTAACTAACGCCGAAGTTCGTTTCGCTTTACTGGGGATCCAATTTCGCTGCGCCATTCTCGGGCGTCCGATCAAACGGCTTCGTTTCGGCTCCTTCGCCCGAACAAACACACTTGAGAGCGCGCCCGGTATCGAGTACTTTTGCTCGAAACATGAAAACACAACCTCTTAGGGCTGAGGGGTAGGAGATCTGAACGAAAAATAAAAAAAAACTGGAGACCATAAAGTGACCCATGTACGCCATGAAGAAATGGCTCGTACGTGTCTGATTCGGTGGTCGCATCCTTTTTTTTTTAAATTTTTTATTTTGTCACAAAATGTGTGGTTCGTGGGAACAATCTGTGGTGTCGTACGATTTTTTTGTTTTTAATGACTTTTCGGGCGGTTTTTTCCTCTCTCTCTCTCCCTCTCTGTTGGACTCAATTTACCACGGGTTTTGTGGAAATGAGGTGTATGAACCTTTTTTTGTTGGTAATAAAATTGCAAATAATTCTCGCCCGAAGGTCATGGCGAAGTTTGCCCGACCCGACCCCAAGCGCCTAAATGTATGCAGCGAACCGAAAGTGCTACCGGTGGCGCTGGCAAACCCCTTTTTTGTGTCGCCCAGACGCGCGCACACTCGGCTAAAATAAATTGACTGCAACACATTGCCGCGCTGACAGTTGCTTGGCATTCGCGCCATCAGCTCGACAGCGCGAGGAAATTAATGTGTCCCTAATGAAGGGGGAGGGAGGTCGATGGGACTGACCGTGGCCGGCACCGTCATTGCGACCCGGTGCAGATTGTGCCGCTCGACGAGAATAAGTGCGAAATGGGTGAAAAAAAAAACACACAGCGAACGTGTATGTGTGGAGGACGGCCTCTCCTCTCCCTGTCGGCCACAAGCCACCGAACTGATATTACTTTATCTCGCAGCAAAACTTTCCACAATGGCTCCACATGGCGCCATCCTGGGAGCCATCCGTCGTGCCTTACATCGGTTCGTCCCACCACCAGTGCCGTCGTTGCTTCGGCCGGGTTTCTTTTCAATTTGGAGTTTAATTTCCCGCGCGCTGCCCGGCCCGCACCGTGTGGTCGCGGCTTAACGCGGTTTGCCGTTTGCTCTACCGGGGAAGGAAGGAGGGTGGGGAAATCTGGAAGAATGGCTTTTTTTTGTTTCGTTTTGTTGGGGACGACCGGCTGGAAGTGCAAATAAAACTTGCGTGCGTTTGCGAAAGCAAAGCGCCGGTGGAATCGGGCTCGTGCCCGGGCGTTTACGGTTTCGGGGCGAACTTTTCGGCGAATTAATGTTGTGCGAGCGTTTGGATATCGCAAGGGTATTATTTCCAGCCGATCTGGCACTAATTTTGTTTTCGAGGCGTTTTTTAAAAGCATTTTTTAAATGCAAAAATGGTTCCGGAAATAAAAGTTGTCAAATTGCATACATTCAGGCGTTTGATGTGTGAATTATCGATTAAATTATCATCGACCAGCTTAAAATTTTGAAAAATATCTTATAAAACTGTGGGAAAACTGTAGAGAATTTCTCCATTCCGCATCGAATTCATTCCCATCGTGCATACTTTCAGGCGTCAGGGACATCTCCATTCTAGAAATCGACCAAAAACTATCACTTCCGACTTCTTCACGTTCGAGCGGAAACGCAATCGGAAGATTTATCGAAAGCGACATGATTCATGAAGTCGACTTCCTCTTTCGAAAAAAAAAAAACGCTCCAAAAAACCCGCCCGAGCGTCATAAATCGTCGCTAGCTTTCTTCGCACCTGCTCCACGAGTTTCGGTTTTGTTTCACCTCCTCAGTTGTTTGTTTATTAGCTTGCCGTACCGCGGCCACCGACGCGGAGCTATCCACGATGGGGAAATAATTATTTTTAATGATGATCATACTTTACCATTAATTATGTGTAATTCATTTCACTGCTGTCGACGGGAGAGAGAGAGAGACGTTGGGCCATTCGTTGCGTTGCTTCGATGCCCAATGGGGCAATTTTGTGTTTGGCAGGTGTGGGCGTTGTGAGCCATTACGGCTTCCGGTTTTGTGTTTCCTCAAGCAAGCTCAATCAAGGAAGTCAAAAGAGAATAGCTTAGAGTATAAAAAATATGAAAAAATACATCACAATCACAATTGATGCCGACTCGCACCATGTTGAACTTGTTGCACGCGAAATATAATAAAAGTTTACCACGTCTTCTGCGTGGCAATTTGTCTTCAAGCTGCACGCTTTTTTATCTCTACCCACCCACCCACTCGCAGTAGATGTTTCAATTGTACAATTTGGCTCGATTCACAAAACTTTGCATAACTTTAGGCGTCGCCCGGTGCGATTCCGTTCGCAGCGCGGTACGATCGATCGTTTCCGCACGCAAGCCCCGTGTTCACCTTCGCTCACCTGCCACGTGCGCTCGTGAAATATGATTGCGATGTAAAAAGTCTGAAGCCTGAAATTGAATTATGTACGATTCGTTTTCCTTTTTTTTGGCCTATTTTTTTCGCTCGCTCGCCCTGGATTTCGTTTCTCACGGTGGAAGAAACAAGATGGGATCTGGATGCATAAATGACGAAAGAAGAAGGAAAAAACACACAGAGCAAAACATTCCCAACCCGACATGAAATGATAAAAAAGAATATTTACCCAAAAACTCCCGAAGAATCGTACATTTCAAATAATGTGTGAGGCGTTGTTTGATCCCGCGCTGTTGGATTCGGGAGCCAATCGGACGCGGTGTTGCCCAAACCGTGTGCACCGCTGTTTGAAAAGGGTTCAAAGAATATTTATTCCCTGCGTACGGGCGTCAGCTGAATGATGCCGATGATTGGCACAATAATTTAGGCAACTGACAGATTCTGACAGCTGTCCTCAGCGTCGGGGACTCAAACGTTCCCTGTAAGCGATTGATACTTTAATGATCTGCATCTCGGGCGGGGGAGAAGCCGGGCGACAGGGAAGGTGTTTAAATGTGTCAAAATCAGCAGGTGAAAGGGTCGTGAAAAATTGAAAAATTAAATATTACTTAAATTATCATTATGGTTGTGCGAATTGCCTACTTAAAGGCTTATAAAAATAATTTTCATATGTAATGTTTTATTTTTTTTTTAAATTATTTAAATAAAAACTGGGTGCTGAAAAAGCTAGAAAAAGCTGATAAAACATAACGTACGTCGCAAAACAATAAGACATCATCTGCGTTTGCTAGTGTTGTAGGGATGTGTTCTTTCGCAACGCTTAGAACAATGGCGAGCAACAAAGGAAAAACTGAGCGTAAATTGTTTTAAAGCGTTCCCTGCCTTCTAGCAGGAGAAACACACTTGCTCCAGCCGATGACAGGCGACAACATCAGCTCCTGCAGCACAATTGCCAGTTATCTCTTTCCCTTGCTCTCCCTCTCTCTTTTTCTCTCTTGCGCGCTGTGACATCCCATGGTCGCTCGCACAATGGCTTCAGCATAATTAAATGTATCAGACGGCCTAGGCAGCCCCCAGGAAGCAATTAGAGCGACCACTTGACACATCGCTTATCGATGTAGATTCCAGCAACGCCGGAGGAGCAGTGAGAGAGCGGGGAGAGAGTGGCATCGGGATGGAAACAGCAACGCATTAGAGCGCGCACTTGCATTGGGCTGGGAGAAATTTACATTCGGTCCACCAGGTCCCGGCCCTTTGCCGCTCCGGTGGTCATTATTTTGAGCTTTTCGGTTCAGCATTCACCTCACCAGCAGGCGGTGCGGGTGGTTGGTGGGTGGGTCAAATTAATGCCCGTTGGCATCAGGTGCCGCTCGAGTGCCGCCACGTCCAGCCCAGCGATCCAACTGGGGCTTCCAACTTTTGCCAGCGTCATCTCAGCTCTCGCCCGGCACGAAGATGACGTGCAGGGGATTTTTTTTTATAGCATGGAGGGTCGGCGAATTTTCCACGGATCAGCAAAAAACAAACGGGAGATGTTGAAGTTCGGGTGAAGTTGGGGAAAGTTCATTTTTGGGAATTTTGTTTTTTTTTTAATTCTCGGAAATCTTAAGCTCAGGATCTTGGAATAGGCAAACCGGGAAGGTGGATTCTTTTACCTGCAAGCGACTTTTTTTTCTACACAAATTGCATACTATTAGGCGTTAGAACGCTCGGTCTTATGCTTTTTCATTACATAAACTAGAAGAGGAGTTATTTTCAAATACATATGTTTATTAAATGGTATTTTATTAAATTTTGGAACGATCGAAGTGAAACCGATTCCCAGTGAAGCGTGTAAAACTCTCTCCCAGCGAGCCAGCTCGCTGCACAATGAAATAAGGCCGAACTCGGATCAGCTGCTGCACTCCTGATCGAATGGAGTGATGCACAGTAAAAACCACCAACCGGCGTTAAATCGATTCTTTTCGTTATACCTCACCGCCTGATCTGTGAGTGTGTGGGCGAGCGAGGCCCCTGAACGCGTTGCACGAGGGGTTCATTCGTGCTCGTTTAAAAAGCGGGAAATGCAAATGCGATGGTGTGGGCCGTTCGGTTCTGCATGCGGTTCGCGCGTGCAGGGCTAGATTTGCGCTTTCCGATTGGCTTTCGAAACCGATTCGAGCGAATAATGTATGCTCGGTGGGAGGCAACGGTAGCGGGAGGGAAGAACGAAGCCATCAAACCTCGCATCACCGGTGCGGAGAACGATTTCGATCAATTTCCATCTCGTTCGAGTGCATATTTGCATTTTGATTTCGGTGAAATTGA
>JXXB01031847.1:0-14262 GCA_000956275.1 Anopheles koliensis | reverse complement strand
TTCCCGCTGCGAAAAACTTCAAATTGAAAGAGTTAAACCGGTTGGCTGTTTCTGGCTGCTTCATGCGGTCGCTCCATTATTTTGTGCCATTTTGCGTCATTTCGCATTCGCCACCAAAAACCTCCGCTCTAGCCTTTGTGCTTTTGTGGAAGCACGAGCCCGCCACCGCCAAACTGTGGTTGGTGCAAAATGAGGAAATTGATTTCCCATTCATGTACCACGCCGCACGCTGAAACGGGCAGGAAATTAAGCTCGGGTTTTGTTTTTCTCTTTCTTCTCGCTTCTTTTCCGGGGCTTTGGCTTATGAAGCCACGTCTTCGTTGTATTTACGGTTCGATGCTGTTCGGCAGCCTAAGTGAACCTTTTTTGCATCGTTTCATCGTCGCATAATGAGGCAATGATTTCGTCGTGTCACGGAGCAGGCTAAGGAATGAATGCTCTCGGCTTTTGAAATTTTATTTTCATATATTGTTCGATACACGTCTTGAGATGCCCATTACTGCGCTGCATGCGTTTAGTACATTATTTGAGGCCATAAACGAAATGATTTCTATTTTTAACTTGAACTCTTTTACCAAGCCAAAGGCATGGAAATTTTGGAAATGAACGTTTTACATTATTTCTCAAACAAACATGTTCAAATGTTTTAATGTTAAATAAAAAAAGGTGATTTCAACAGTAATTTTCCTAACGAATGTCATTTGGACACATTAACTTCTGAATAGATATTTCTTAATGATATGGCTAGTTGGCTAGTTCCCAAACCAAGTTCCATTTTCTATACTACTACGCTGTGTATTATATTCTCTTTTAGACTGACTTTCTTCGCAAATTGATGGATGCGCGGAACTAGCAACATCAAATTGCTTTTAAATCTATAAAGCAACTTTGAATCGAATATCCCATTTCTAAACATCTTTTTCTTTCTCTCTTTCTCTGTCTCTCTGGCGCAGAGTCCACAGCCACCGCAGTACGTGTACTGGCAACGCAACGATCGGATGATCAACTACGACGACTCGCGGCGGGATATCACCATCGATACGACGCCCGGTCCGCGAACGCAAAGCCGGCTCATCATCCGCGAGCCGCAGATCAACGACTCGGGTAACTACACCTGCTCAGCCAGCAACACCGAGCCGGCCAGCATATACGTGTTCGTGTCCAAAGGTGAGTGAACGGTTCGGTTTTCTAACTTGGCTTTTTTCCCCAGCCCGTCCTTGATGGATCGATCTGGTTCAGATACATTTATTGTCCTGTTTTTGCCGGTCCTTGGTCCTTAAAAGCGGGTGCAAAACAGAACGCCATAGAAACAGAAGCAACCACCCAACTTAATCTTTTCGACCACATCTACAGCCACATCGCTGCTGTTTTTGTGTGGGCGAAACAGGACAACTTCATTTCACTTACGCACACGAGCGCAAACCAAACCATTGTTGTCGTTTTGTGACGACGCGCATTACATCCGCCCCTGGTGACGACATCTTGACTCACTTTCTGAGCCCGCTTACCCCTTACCGCACATCTCCACCCGGCCGCGTGCCGTGGTCTTGATGAATGGACAAAGTTGTTGAAATTTATTAGGCCAACACCTTATCGCCTAATTACTATTCAGAGACTTAATTATGCCCGAAAGTTTTTGGCACGGGGCACTGCGGCCTGCCGCCTGCTGATGTACGCGATAGAGAAAGTTTTTCTCTCCACTGGCAACACTGGCGCCCGGTGCGCTAGTGTTGCTGTTGTGGCACCTCAGCAGGAGGGTTGCTTTCTTTCCTGGTGTCGCGTTTTGCGATGTACATGACTACGGTTTGCGATGGGTAGAGTTCGGTAGTGTTCGGTGCGGAAGATACTATCAGGTGGTTGATGTGGGTAGCTACCGCCAGGAGTTTGTTTTACTACTGCTACTAAGTTCAGCGATTGGTAATTTTGTTTGTGTTATAGTTATGCACAAAAAAACGAGTGCAACTGCTTGCTTGGAAGAAACTGGTGGTTATTGTGTTGCATTTTATTGGCAGTATCAGTTCATTTTTCGTGCTTTATTCGTGTTAAATTTATTTAAAAATCGTATTTTTTTTTCGACGCTTAATACCTACAAATATATTTACTACGTATTAAAACTACATTTTAAAAAACTAGATGCTTTGGAAGGCCATCAATAGACACGACTCGAAGAAGCATCTTTGTTTTAATTTTACAAACTCGATTTTTTTAAATAAATCTGGTTTGTATCAAATTTTTATTCTTTTGAAGTTTCTCTATGAAAATCGTATTTGCCTTTCGAACGCATTTGAGCAGTGTTCTATTTTTGATGATTTTTTCGATCATTATGGATGGTTTGGTTGAGTCTTATTTTATAACCTCATGAACAAAATACTTCTGAACTAACTTGTTTGTTCTTGTTTAAAGAGGGTTAAACCTTTTAATAGATAAATTTAAAACCTATACATATAATTATATTTAAACCAATAACCTATGGGCATAACATCTATAGCAATAAAAAAAGTATTGTTTATAAAATTTTATATCAAATATTAACCCCAAATGCTTTAAATTAATTAATTTCCTTTTAAACTTGAAAACACCCCACTGCAAAGTACGTTTGGCAGATTTTGATTCAAAACGTTGTACAATATGCATAATTATCTATAGTATTTCTCTGCACACAACCCGTTAAAAGTGTTTAACCAAAGCAAGCAACTATCTACGCATCGCTCCCAAATCACCAACGCTAAGTACACAAATTAATTGTGCTCAACATTTCACTATCCGTTATTTAGACACTGTGTGTGTGTGTTTTTTTTCTCTCAAGAAGACGAGGAAAACACAAAACCATCACCGGAACATTAGTGCCACATTTAAAACACATCCACTTTCCCGAGTGTTTCCCATCGCACAAACAACATCTCCAACCGGGGCATTTCTCTTGACAAATCTATCCAGCTTCCAGGCCGACACTGTTCCCAAGCACTCCCACGCTCAGCAACTAATCCCTGCACCATCCGGTTCCGAAAAACCACCACCATAAACCACAACCGATAAGTGTTTTCGTTTGGGCTCGCCTTGACACGTCGAAAGATAAGCACGAGATCATGGACGGCAGCAGAAACGCCGAGGCAACTCGCACCAAACTCGAACTGATCCACAACTTTCGGATCGGCGAATGCGAAACTGCGAATGGGTGAAATTAATTTTCCCAACTCCGAGCGCTCCGATTTATCTCCTCGCTCGCCGCTACTGTCAGGGTCAGAGTGTGTGTGTTTGTGTGTTTTGGAATGTTTCATGCGTGCTTAACGTGATGAGCGATGGTACAGGAAGCGATGAGGGGAAATGTGAATGTGCACTACTTTTCCTGCCCCATTTCATGGGCGTACGGCGTATTTATCCTTTCCCGAACTCTTCCCACCCTCGGTGGCAACAAAACGGTCGGATACAAGTTGGCGTGAATAACTTTTCCCGTCACCAGCGGTAAAGGTGTGAATCAACAGCACACCCTGTAGAGGGCCTGAAGATAACACGAACACACGCAGGGAGTTTGGTTAAGTAATGCAAACACTGCTCAAGCTTGTGGTTGATGTTTTTCTTGCGGTGCGAATGAATCAATCTCACACCGGTGTTGGACCCGGGGAAGGTAACTTTCCGATCAGTGGTCGTCGGTTCCGATTTCCTCGGAATCGCAAAGGGGCCCCATCAGTTATCCTGCGGGGCGCTGTTAATTGAGTCGTCGTGATCGTCGTCGGGCGAGGCTTTCGATTAGGTAGAATATGAAGGCAGTTTTCGCTTAGTAGCCTGATAAAGTTGGAATGTGGACGTTAGTGGGAATCGAAGAAAAACTCGGTCCTCTGGCGCACGCAAGGTTCGATTGATTCATACGACCGGCCGATTGCGTTGAACAATCAAAAGTTGTTGCCTATGGAAACGTAGTGCATCCCGTGGCAGAAACCTATTAGATTGTATGTTTGAGATTCATTTAGGGAGAGTTTGATACATACACATATTTTTGCTTTTTGCAACAATATTTTACCAACGTTTCGTTGAAAAAGCTAAGCATTGAATACCAATATGTGTATTAAATTTTTAACATTTTTAAAATATGACTATGAAGGAAAAAATCGAATATATAAATTTATTATTATTTTTTCCAAAATTAAATCGAATTTCCCCATAAAACTGATATATTCTTTATTTTTATCTGTTTATTTTTAATCTAAAATTTCAACTGGTTTTTCTATCCATCGAAGTAAGTACACCTGCTAAATAAAATTCTTTTCATTGGTTCATTTATAGTTCACAAACCTAGGATTGATCGTAGATCCAGCGAGCATCAAAATAGAAATGTATTGACTATAGTTAGATTTAAATAAACATTTCTAACTTTTAGCAATCAATGGACATTAAACTACTTGGAAAACTTCACTGCGACCATAATTCAACTCGAATAGAGAGCGATTTTTTTTTTCTTGCGTTGCACGCCTTGCAATAGGCTTCCATTCAAATTGGAATCTTTTTTTTTCTACAAGTTGATAAAACACTTTTAAATTACATCGAGAAGTGCGGAAAACATTACAAGTACTGGTGCAACTTTTAAAATCCTCTTTTTTCCGCTTCCGAACGGCTACTCTACCCTTGCCAAACCCGGTCGCGCCAAAGGGCACATTTGTGTCTTCACCATAACTACCGCCTCCGAGGGCTGGTGAATTCCCCGTTCTAACTCGGGCGTGAGTAACTTAAATGACAACTTTTCGCTGACTGCCGTGGGCACTGCTTCCCAGAGTCCGGAGTCCAGCGCAAGTTATGGCGTTGCTAACGCCTGTCCCAAACGCAAAGCCAGTGCAGCCAGTGCAGCAACACTACTGGTCAGCTCGGAGCGCTCTGGGGCGGGGTGGAAACTGTGCGATTAAGAAACTTACTTCCACGCACAAGGAACAATGAACATAAAAACACACACACACAGAATCCATCTAGAAAGTATGCCATTACAGGAAGACAGAAAAAAAGGATACACACCGTAACTCGGAACTGCTGGCGGGCTTTCGCGAGCTTATCCCGTCCGTTGAAGCTTTCGTCGGATGGGGCGCCCTGCTGGAAAAGCTTCTGCTGCGGACAAACCCTGTTTTCGCGCGGTGCAAACATGTGCCAACCCCGTCCCTCCAAACGCACGGGTTTCGGGTGCTTCGCTGCCGGCAGTGCCAGCACTTAGTTGAGCCGAGAACAAAACAACGAGCATGCCTCGCGAGATGCATACATTTTACGTACGAACGTTAAAATTCACTCTTCGCCCCGCGGACGTGCGAGGACGCACAGGACGGGGAATGGGGTGCAGGCGGTAGAAAACTCCTGCAGCAACCTAGCTGCAGATGCATCAGCGCACTCTAGCAATCCCCGACCCAGCCTGCAGGGTGTGCAAGTGGGTGTAACAGGATAAAAAATTGAAACAAAAAAAAATGTAAAAGAACACGCAAAATTAAACGCACGGCCCCGGAAGGATTGGAGAAAGTTTTTTTGTGTGCGAGGAGCGGAGTTAAGGGAGGGAGCGGCGGAACAGGCAGGTCCTGTAAATTGCATTAGAATACGGAAACGCGCGAATCGGAGTATCGGAGCGCATTCCGCTCGTTCGTGATTGCCGCGGGCGGACGGGAAAAGAAAAACTCGTTCACTAACTCCATCATTTTCCCGTTCCGGATGGGAAAGCACGCCCATGGACACATACATACTTCGAGACTGGGTAGCTGGGGTGGCAGAGGGGAGCCAAAGGAATGTCGGAGTTTTTCCTTCCCGCACACAGATTGCACGATGATGACCGTGTTAAGCACTTCGGTTCGTTGGACGCCGCCGCTGCCACCTTCGCGCTGAAATGGAATTTAAGCTTCACGTTCGGCGGGAACGCGCTTTGCGAAAGTTTTCCATCGATACGGGCGCGGGGCTCCCTAACGAGCGGCTTAATGGGGTGGCATTAACAAGAAATTATTAACATTCCAGACACCCAAAACCGAACCTAAAGCGGAATGAGGAAAAGGTGAGGAGTGTTCGAATAATGAATTTTTCCCAACCCGGAAAGCCCACCCCGTAAAGGCGTTTTTCCAGTGGTGCGGACAGTGCGAAACAATTTTGAAATACCGCCGCCAATATTTTAACACTTTACAAGCTGCGCCGCGGGTGCGACTTCTCGTGCCGGCTTAAGCCTGCACTGGTGTTTTTTTTCAGTTCTCTCCCTTTCAGCTTCTGTTTTAATTTCCTTCCTTGCGCCGTTGTCCACGGAACAGTCGGCAAACCGGGCCAGGTGATTAATTCCCGTGAAGTGAATTTCAATCCACCCGAGCCGGAGGGAGGGGGTGCAGAGGGGCGGGAGCAGATTAACCGCAAAATTTACTGCACCGGTTTTGGAGTGAAGAGTGTTTTAAAACTTTTTGCTTCTGTGCTCCGGCCTCTGTCTGTGTGTTTGTGTCTGGCGCGTATTGAAGTACGATTATTGTCCTTGAAACATGGGTTGATTAAAAACAGGACTCAGGCTACCGGGAGCTTCAATGTGAGCCGAGAGCAACAAGTTTTAATTAAAACGAACATTCGTTCCGGATTAGGGGCCAACGAAATTGACCGGACCCAGCACCGGAATGGCCGGCTTCATTCACGGTGGGAAAATGGGATTCGGTGCAACTTTTCACATTTTCAGGATTTTTGAAAACACCCCTTTATTTACATTAAATAAATTAAGTTCATTTCGTTAGGAATTGACTGCAATGTTTAACCTTTACATCGAAACACCTAGAAATATTAATGCGCTTACTCAAATGTCTGTTTAATTTTCAAATAGTTTTTTGTTTGTTTGATAGGAGCCTTTTAAGAAACATTTGCTAAAAGTTCAAATATTTGTCAAAAAGTTTTTTTTTTACTTGAACTTTAAGCTATCGATTTTTTTTAAGCATTTCCTAAGGTACTGGAAAACAAACACATGTAAAAAGGCAGTACAGCTTTCTATGCTTACTGTAAGGGATAATTGCTCAACTTACAACATTAAATCCGATATCTCAAACAGCAGCATCCCACTGTGCGCCGATAAGCTTGAGGTAATAGGACGAACGCGTCGGGTGTAGCGATGTAGCGCAAAAAGGGATAAAGATGAAAGTTCTTCTTTATCCCTGGCCTCCAAGTCTACAGGTAAGCGAATGCCGTCCAAAAGTAGACACGACCACACGGATGAGCACGAGCGTTACATTCGGTTTTCATAAAAGCATACTTATTTCCATTCCTGTCTGTCTCTCTCTCTCTGCCCCCGGCTCAAAATGAGCCAAAAATGAACAAAAGCGATGGGGTTGCAGGGAGGTGTCTGTTCGGGTGGCATAACATTAGTGCGCGCGATAGTTCATCGAATCCATTAGATGGAATCTGAAGCAACAACAAAAAAACGGTACTTGAAAAGACCCTCATCCTGCCGCTGCCGATGGATACATTCCACTAAAGGCTGAAGAGGCTGATGGTCAGAAAAATGGAAAGCGAACTGAGATATCTGCTTCGTCAGCGGGGCAGATTGAATCTCGCCGGTAAAATTGAAAACTCACTCGGTGAGCCACTCAATGGAGATTTCTCCTGCGCAGGATTCCCTTCGCCAACTCCTGTTTATAATGGAAGACTGAAGTTTCGTGACCTTTTACGCTTTCTTTTGCGCTGAATAAAAAAACGAAACAACATTAAAACACTCGTTGCTCGGTGGTGCCGCTTTGTTCCCGCCATCGTACATTAAAGGGGTGATAAATTTCATTAATTTCGCACAAGGTTTCCGCGAACGCATTTGCACTAATTTGATATTCCGATTTCGGCGCACCTCGTGCGAACACCGTCCCATCGACGGTTATCTCCAACTTTCTAATCAACCCGCGACTCGGTGCGGCATTAAAGACGACGACTTCGCTCATCTCGCCCGGACGCATTAATTACTTTATTGAATTGCGAAATTTCCACGCTAAACGCAATTATCGAGTTTGTGTCACGGTGGGTGGTGTGTGTTCAGCTAGTGCGCCACGCTCGGCCGGTGCCGGAAAAGTGCGAAAAGTGTTTCGCGGCACCACGATTAACGCAAATTGGAAAATAATACCTACCGGCCTCTGGATTTCTACACTTCCCTCCCGTGGCTTTACGGCGCTCGGGTTTTGCACGGGCAAGGTCGGTAGTTTCGGCTTCTTATCTTCGTGCGGCTGAAATTGGATCCTGCAACCGGAAAATCGGCCAGCGGATAATTTTCTCGCCTCCACTCGACCGCCGGCAGATGCGAATGCAGTAAAATACGATTACGTAGCGTTTGGTTTACCGGCGTTGGTGTGTTTGTGTTTTAGTCGTTCGCTGGCCAATTTAGCATGTGTTTACCGGCACGGAATGGCAACCGAAGAAAAACCTATTTTCATGCTTTGCCAAGATTCGAAGATAAGTCACAGAGCCCAGCGTGTTTAATGCCCTACTCTAGAGTGGGTTCCAGGTGTTCGCTTGGAATATTTGGGATATTTTTTGGCAGCAATCTGTTCGCTCCATCGGTGTGGTTGCCATTTTCTAAGGATTTTCGGAATGCTGGACAATTTAAATTTGTGCGTTTATGGCAAAGCGCTGGTACATTTTTATCGATAAATACATCCAATTTGCAGGCAGCCTAGGACAAAAAAGGAGCTTAAATTTTGTACTTTATGTGCTCAACATTCCAAACGTAAGCTGTTGAGATCACGTTTTCAAACATTTTACTATATAAGGAGCATTATTTTCTTTTGAAATTGCAGGCTTTAATTATATTTTTTATTAATAAGTGTACGCTTTTCTTTTTCTGCACAAAGAAAACACAAAAAATCACGCAAATGGTTAAAAAACAGTTTTAAACAAACCAAAGCATAATTATAATCGTCCAAACTAATGTAAAGAATATAAAAGAAACTGTTTGACTTGCAGTTTACAAAGCCTTCTAGCCATTCCGTTAAATTGAATAGGCAATGAAGAGTTGAGGATTTTAATTTCACAACGTCAACATAGTTTCAAAATAGCTTTACAATTATAACAGCCTTCGATACAGAAACGATGTTTAAATATTTGCACATTACACCTCGTCTAAAAAATTAGTTTGAAATTACCTTCCCGAAGCCCATCAGCATGGAAATACGGTTTCGCTTCCCAGAACCCACCGAATAATGGCCTGAAAAGGACTCTTTGATCACACGGACAGCCGAGGTAACTGATGCATTGTTCGAGAGCTGCACCCGGCACGGTATTGGTGGCCAGTTAAAAGCATCTAACCAACCGTCGGTTCCATCCACCCATCGGATCAATCCCCGATTTTGATGGTTGCGAGTGCAGCACGCAGTACCATAATCAAAATGTCAACATTTGCACACGTTTCCATTAGAGTGATCGCCCTTTTCCTCGGTGTCTGGGTTCGGTTTCGGTTCTATCCTCTCTGCCACGATCGGTGCAGCTTTGTGCAGGATGCAATTATTGGTTCATCGTGTTGTCATAAACAGATCATCGTCATCGGCTGACGGTTGCTCCACATCACGACAGGGATGTGTGCGATATCGAAGCAAATACCCCACAGAGCCAAGGCACGAGACGGAAAGTGGTGTTCCCACTAAAGCCGCACGCAATAGAAGCACCACCATCAATACTGAAGTCAAAGCGCCCTCATAGGTAGATAGATGGAGCGAGGATTTAAAAGTAAGCGGATTACCTTTTCGTAAAATATCGTCATGATTGGCCAAAAGGGGTGGATAAAACGTCGGAACAAAAAGTGTCGGTCGCGGTGCCGGTTCCGGGTTCATCACCGGTTGCACACTAAACCTTCGACAAGCTCT
Source organism: Anopheles koliensis (assembly GCA_000956275.1). Lineage (NCBI taxonomy): Eukaryota > Metazoa > Arthropoda > Insecta > Diptera > Culicidae > Anopheles > Anopheles koliensis. Next base: position 4,447 of record JXXB01031847.1, on the reverse strand, counting down.
TTTTCCCAGCAAAGCAGGCTCGTAGCACATCGTCCCAAAGGTAATCGCACACGATGGACCGAGTGAAGAAATTGGATCAAAATTTGATTGCAACAGATTAATGAAGTACAATTTCCAATATTTAAAGCTGTTACCATTAACATGCGCAAAATATTGAGCCATTAGACTTAGAAGTATATTTAATTATCATTTTTAAATAACCAGTTTTAATTGAACTAATAAAATTATTGCTAGAAAGTTAAATGTTTTTTATTTTTTTTTAACATAACATTACAAATATATTACACACAATTTATAGATTATAATAAACTTTACTGAATAACTTGTACATCGTACGCATTGTGTTTAATTTTTTAAATTTCATTTTTTTTTATTTTAAGCATACTATTTTCTGTCTCTTATTGCTTTTCAAAAAGGAATAATAATATTTGAGGATGATAGAACCTCAAATATTAGCTTTGGAGTTTTAATATTGAACAGTTTTAAATGCACTATTAGGAAATGTTTGAGTAGTAAGAAATGCTTTCTCCCTTTGAATCACAACAAACGGCTCAAGTGGCTTCGGTTTTACATGCTGGGTCCAGTCGAGGACGTATAAAATTCGAGCAAGCGGCTAGGTTGAGCATATCTCGGACTTAAATCTTTCAGTTTTTCGCGCTCGGAACACGTTACTCATGAACGCTTCCAACCGAAACTGGATGCCAACTAAAACCGCTTTCAATCTAGCGTGATAAAATTATGACCGAAGAAATATATGCTTTTCTTGCCCTGGGCTCTTCTCCAAACCCCAGCCGGAATGAAAACACCCCATTCCGAATCTTTCGACGGATCAAAACTTTTCCGACCCGAAGACTACACTCCGTGTTTTTTTTACACCATCTGGGATCATCGGTGGCAGGATCAGGGACGGTAGCAAAAACTCTCGCACCAAAACTATGAAAGTAATAACAATAATGCATGAACATCGGCCGCCGGGATGAAACTTTAAACACAGCCAAAGTCAATATTGATTCTACCCCCATGAAGCATAGCCTCTGTAGGATCGGTTGAAGCGTAGCCTGGAATCAGGCACAGTGATTTGAAACCTGCTTGAATCCAGTTTCGCCTAGCCAATCTGCAACCGTATCTCACTGCGTCCGAGAGAAGGAAAAAAAACTTCTTCTTGCGAAAAGTTCAGAGCAAGAATAAAAAAACCTATATAAACTCTTGGTAATGCTCTTAGCTCGCTTCTGTCCTGCTTCTGCCCAATGTTCCAAAGGTTAAAGATCGTACGTGATGGCTCATGCGATGGATAGAACCTGGCGTGGAACAATGATGCTCGATGGCCTGTACGACGGACAGAAACAGGTAAAGAACAAGGATTCTTTTCTAGTTTCACACGGGAAAAAAACGGCAAAATTCTTCTCTATTCCGGTGTAAAAGCTGAGCGGTGCCGGGAACGGTGGTGGGCCATTTAACTTCTTCGGCAAACTTACAATTGAACTATCACGCAACCTGCCAAACGGAACGGAAATCAGCAAACCGTCACCCGGACGGGGATTCTTGCAACGAAGAAAAGAAACAGTGGAACTGCGCAGCTGGTGTTTAAAGTTTACACGGAAACCAACGCCCCCTGGAATCGATAGGGGACGGGTGATGAAGAGGCAAAAAAACTCAAGCCAAACACCCGGAAGGATCGTTGATTTTAAGCTCGTTCGATTCTTTCCGTTTGTCCGCGGTGGGAGGGATAATGCAATCGCGCACCGATTCGACAATGCAACCAATTTCCGTCCCGATCGGTTACACTAGCTGGTTTTCTTTATGCTCGAATCCACGATGGAAAGTTTGCGCCTTTTTTCGATTACCCTGTTTTTTTTCTTGCTTGTGCTGCTCTTCTCCATCGATCTGCAGCCAACGTGCGGTAATATTTTCCTATTAAAATGTTTCCATAAAAGCAGTCCCAACGGCAGCGAACGTTCCAGGCTTCGTGGCAGCAGCGACAGAAAGCAAAATAATCACATTCTCGCCAATCAGCTGCGGATGCTAATCAAGTAACCAAAAACGCCTACCATTCGTGCTGAAAAGCTGCTATCAGGTCGGCAATGGATCATTATGCCTATGGGCAAACAGCGCACAAAATGCAAATGCATAATCAGCGCTATGCAAATCGATGCGATCGGGAAGGGAAAACTGGGTTACTTGCGTGAAAACGCCTGCCGGACGGGACTAACGGTCGGCGTGTAAATCATTCGTGCGGTAAAAAGCGTTCAATTTTGCTGTAAAGTCAAACCCTCGCGTTACGGATTTGTGTGGCAAAATAGTTGGCCGATAGTGGTTGAATTGTTTGCCGAATGGAAAAGGTGAATTTTTGCAAATCGGTACTCAAATTTTTGGCCTTTGCCGGAGTGGGGATTAAATATTCGCAAACCGGAGCAATGGCATAATTTAACACATTTTTTATGTGGCCAGTTTTTTTTCTTGGTCCAATTTCGGACTGCTGTTTTTCACCAGTTCTTTTAATCTCGTGTTGATTTATTCGTGTGTTTGTATGAGTGATCCCTGAAAAAGACCATAAGCCGTTACTAAGCACAAAAAAACTAATTTCGAGCTGTGGTTCGTGTTTGTTTCCTGCAACAAACTTTGCTTAATCTTTTTGCTCAATCAATCAATATTGATGGGACAATAAAACGACAAGCTCCCGGACCGTTCCACCGTGCAACTCATCGCTTGTGTTCGCCTCCACCAAGCAGATCCATTAACAGGTATTTTCTTACGCTAAAGCCCTTTTAGCTCTTCCATAGATTTATCACGTATGCTGAAAAACAAAAAGTTATTTGACGCCACGAACGAAGCCGGGAAATGAATAAAACGAATTTGCCGATTTTCTAGACAAATACCGACGAAAAAAAAAACGAGCCATCTCCTCTCGGCGCCCTCCAACAAATCGCTCGATGGTCCAGATAAAAGGCCAATAGATCGAACGTGGTACAGCTCGAACGCATTCGGCAGTATTTTTTCGGGTTTTTCGAAACCCAACCCCAACCCCACCCACATTCTCTCTCCCTCTGCTGGCCATAAATCGGGCTATACTCAATTTATGATCCACCCCACCGGTGGATTCCGCTTTTGTCCCGCGATCCTCGTCAGCACCCGGCAAAGCAATTATGGTCACCATCGCCGCAGCGGTTCGCAATGACAAGCTGCGCTCGCCAAGTGGCAGTCTATAAAAATTAAACTTAGGAAATTAAATTTGATGGCTTTTCATTCGGGTTTCGCGCGGATGCGGTATTTGCTTTTGCTGCGCGCGAGTGTGTGTGTGTGCGAAGTTTGATTGAATTTTCGTCGAATAAACCCAGCCACACAGCCACTCAGAAAACACCGAACATCCGAGCGGTAGCAGCATAAAAACCATTTACCAACAGCTCTCCGCTCCGTTCAAACCTGCCGCGAGGGGCCACAAGAATAATGCGCTCGGTTGCTCGGTTTTCTTTGGCCTGGCGCCCTGTTGTTCCGATGCACACGGTAGCGGGCCAAGCGAACGATTTTTAAGCACGGCGTCATCTTCAAAATTGAGTCACTAAACGGATCGGCCGTGCCGCTGCCTGTGCGTTGTCCGCCTGATCCGCTTATCGGCAGCATCAGATTGGATGACAAAATGCTTCGGACGACGCCGGTACGAAACATTCGGAAACAGTCCAGTCCGGCCGGGTCCGAGCAACTTTTCGGACAGTGTACGATGTGCCGTACCGTCTTCTGCCGCTCCTTGTTTGTTTCGATTCTGCAGCAGGCGGGACCGGTTTTTACGAAGCACTAAAATTTTATTTACTTTCAAGTGATTGCAGCAGGTTTAAGTGGTAGTTCATTTCGGTTGTGATTCTGCGAAGTGTGGCTGACAGTGGAAGGCAGAATTTGGTGACGCGTGTGGGAGGGTGGGGGACCCTAAGAAAGTGTGTGCCTTGAACAAATTGAAATTAAACAAAGTTGCGCTCCCGTAATGGCCGCTCACGGTTGACGAACACAAGTGATCAAATTTTTATAGCCTGCCAGCTTTCGGACACATTACGAGTGTGTGCCTGACTGGCGATAAGATGGTTTATTTATTTGGAAATCGATTGATTTAATTTGTCTGGCAAGGAGGAACAAATCTTCTGGAACGAGAGTTAGTGCAGATTTCTAGTACCGCCCTTATCTTTCTCCCACACAGTTGTTTTGTGATGGCAAAAACATTGTAGATCTGAGAAGCTGAATAAATGAAACTATGTGAAACTATGTAGAATCTAACCGTGATGCGCGCAGAAATTAAATGCTCGCTCAATTTTCCACACTGCCACAAAGAAAGTACTCTCTTTCCAAACCCCGTTTTGTTTCCAGCACAAATTCGCTGCATGGATGCACGCAGGAAATGCATCGGACAGCAAACGAATAAAGAGCTCATTATGCGAATATTCGCAAGCTGAAAGCATGGTCT
>JXXB01031832.1:0-15779 GCA_000956275.1 Anopheles koliensis | reverse complement strand
AAGGATTATAATGACAGGCAAAACGTGTTGTACGACTACGTCCAAAATAAACCTAGAACACGGTTAGACACGAGCATGGGACAAATTAAACAGTGTGTTTTGGTAGCGTGTATCCGTTAGTCCGTTAGTCCATTGTTGAACGATTAATTCATTTGCTTGTAGAATGATTTGCTGCTACCAAACGTTATCGTGTATAATCATGAAAATATTGCTCGGCTTTTGTTCGTGACCGTGTCATCGTCTGTGAGGATTAGATGTATTAATGATGGCAACGTACAACTTTTCATTCTCGATGAACGTTTTGGTAGCACAAAATCATACATTTAATTGATTTATATGCAGATTATGGAAACACGCTTCCGTTGGTAACTAAAACCGTGCAAGTCAAATAGCAAATTGAATTTTGTTTATTGGTTATTCATTTTAACAAAAGTTTTTATTCCAAAAATTTGGTTTCTCGAAATTCTTGCAAAAATTATATTATCAGAGCTTATTCAGCGCGGTGAGACTGGAAACATTTCAGAATATTTTCAAAATAAAGAAAAAGTTTATATTGAAAATAAAAGACAAGCCTTCTAAGCAATGACCAAAACGAACAAAAAATCCGCTTATGAGCTTTCGACATCGTTAAGACCGATACCAAAGGTAAAGCCATTCGATAAGTGAGTATCAGATTTCCATAGAAACAAATAACGAGTGGAATGAGTAGTTTATGTTTGCAAAGTTCAACACTGGTATAGCTGGTATGATCCTTTTTAAAATAGGCTGTAATTGCTCAAAGACAACGAGAGGATCTTAATCCTGAACTTGGTTGTATTCCCCAATGTCCTTAGAACTTTTTTACATTTTATACCAGCTTAAGAGAAACATACGGAATTTTGCAATATGTCAAGAACATGGTGAACGTAAGCTCATGCTACAGACTGTTGTTAGCAAAGAATGTTAAGAGCTGTTGTTCAAGAGCAAGCAGTAAGCTGTGTTTGGTCTTTCAGCAGAAAATATCTGCTCAATCAAACGTGGTGGGAGTTATCTTTTTAATAAGCTGACAAAAAACCTCTACCTCTAAAGCACAGAGGGTCCTGCTCATCCTTTGCCGTCGTCTGATACCTGAAAACGCTTAAAGCAACATTATTTAATGCAAACGCTGTGCCGTGCTCCTCACGACTCCACTGGGAGAGCGTTCACCATTTGTCATATCAGTTGCAAATTGTTGGGAAACAAAACTTGGACAGTTTTTGCGCCCGCAGGGGACCCGATAACGTCATGGGCGAGGCCTGTAAAAAAGGCAATGTGACAAGTGCGGCAAAATATTGAATAACGACTTTACCTGCGGCTTGAAACCGAGCGAATGCTTTCGAAATGAGGCAAATGTATCGTCCGACGGTCCAGAGCAAGGTGTCCTGAGAGATTTGTTCTGCCCCGGCGCCATTTCTCCAGTTCTTGTGTATCCTTGTCAAAGTCTAGTCTAGCATTGTGGTGTTTCCGAGCTGCCTTCAAGAGTATGAACGGAGAAAGATAAAGTAAACGATAAATGGAAGCAAAAGAATCCGAATATCGAACACGGTTCGTGCGTTCTTTACTGTCGGCTCGAGAAATTGGATCATGCAGGTGTTTGATAAAATGTGGAACAATGTATTCATGGAAGAACCCAAAACGGGCCGCGACAGTTTGTTTAAATTTTAGCACAAAAATTGAATTTTTTGCTGCTTAACGTGTTTAAGATCTGAGCAGCGGTATTTTGAACCAGCTTCTTTCCATAAAAAAGGAAAAAATGATCGAAAAAGTCACTCACTTTTCATGTTCACAACAAGTGAAGAAGTTCGTAGAATCGAAAAAAAACACGCAGACATGTCTGGTTCAAAAAGTCATTTCGAGATGTCATGAATTTCTTTTCATTTTTCCCAGCCAAGCGAGTCAAGTATGAAGCTGTTAATTTCGAATACGTTGCACTGAGTTCATCTAGCGCACGTGTGACATTCAGTTGCGAGGCCCGGCAGCTAGTGAAAGCAAAGTGCAGCTCGGCCCAAGAGGCGAAAGTTTGTTGCGGTAAATACAACCCAACATGCGCAAACTTGCCGGCTGCATATGGTGGAGCGATGCAATATGGTTTCGCTTCCACCGTCGACTTTCTCGACAGCCAGTTGACAAACAGGATAGCGGTTAAGGCAACAGAAAATCGGTTTTTCCGAATCCTTCCGTTCCCTCTGTTGGTGCGCAGGTGTTTTTTTCCTCTTTCGCTTCCCAGCACGCTTGAAGCCGCCGTGGCAATTACTTTTTTCCCATTTTCCTCGTGGCCGATGTCTTCCGGGGTGCATCTCGCACAATAGACTTCTTCGTTGTGCTATGTGTGTAAATATCCGACCGGAGGACAGCAGAGCAGCCGGTAACCGTGGCACGAGTCGTGGGATCGCGCTGATGAGAATGTTAGATCTTGTGCTCCAGTAAACTAATTGCTGCAGCGCACACGTGCTGAAGAGTGAAACTGGTTTCCGTTTTGCTGGTGCCATTGTTCAGCACCGCGGCACATGCTCTCAAGACAAGCGCACCCACCGCAACATGGAGCAGCTGGCGATGAAAGACACACTCTGCCGGGAGGATGCGTTTTTAGGGGGCCACGACGGTTGCGATCCTCCGGGCAGGTTGAGTTACGACGCAAGATTACGGCGCAAGATTGAGAGCACACGGGATGAAGTTGGGTGGTAGAAATGTTTTCGTTTTATGTCGTGCTTTTACAATGCAGTAACGATTGCGAGTGGTTGCGGTTGCGAGCGGGCACCGGTCATGCTCACGTCAGAGGATGAAATTTATTTAACGTACTTTCGAACACGCCACTTAATTGCTGCTGTACACTTACACGGACGGGTGATACCATATTGGTAGCCATTTTCGGTTCCCTATTTGGAAAGTGGTCATAAAGCCGAGCAAATGGCATTTAGCAGCATGCACAAATCGTCCGAAAAGCTTAGTTTGTGAGAGTGACAGCAATAGTTGTGCTGGTGTGAGTAGAGACCCAATACTGTCAGCGAGTAAACGGTTTAGTTTTGATGTTTTCGTTTTTCTTGTTTCTTTCTTAGTTAGTCTATGTTTTTGTGACAGTTTTTGTAGCACTGGACGACAATACCAGCAACAAAATAATCTGATATAGCCTGTCTTTCCCTGGCAAGGAGTGACTAATTAGCATTGCTTTTAATTAGAACTATAAAGAAGAAAAGAAGACAAGTATGAAGTATGATAGTCCAGCCTAAAAAAATATATGTTTTATGAAGCAAGTATAATGTACATTCGCTACGATTAAAAATTCGCATAAGGAAAAATAAAAGAAATTGTTCAATAATAAGTGTTTAAACACTGCTTGTCAAAACAATAATAAACATTTGCTGTCCTTGTATTTGATCATATTTTTATTTTTCATAATTACTTTTATGAAGCATTGTCACCTTTTTAAGTATATATCTATATGTAGTCAATTAATTTAAATTTAAATTTCTTCGAAGCGTAACAAATATGCGAGATACATGTATTTGATTTAATTTGGTTTTTTAATGACGGTCGTATTTACCAGTAGAAATAAATCTACATAAAATTAATTTTTATGTGTAATAATACGTTTATAATGCGTTACGAATTATACGTTTTTTATAATAATCCACACAACCACACAATTATAATGTTAAATTGCAGTGTTGATTTACACTGCAAATTACTAGCCGTTTAAATTCGAATTAAACTGCGTTTAGTAGAAAACTTCTTTGAATATGATTTATTACACATTCTTCTTCACCCACAGTCGCGTAAACATATCTAATTTCAGTGATAAATGTGCAGTCATTCAAAGCAGGGTGGGATCAAATTGGCGGTGGGTAAGCTTATCTTAGCTTATTCTTTGTATGCCTTTCTTCACACCATCTGTAACGGATGGCATTGGTTCTAGTGAGAGAAGTGACGAGATTTCCCGGAAACCCGACCAGCGTTTTGCGTGAAACGCACCACTGCAGTATTGAAACGGTTACAGGATTTTCTTTTTATGAATTTTTATGTCACCATCACCACTCTGCGTCGCACAACCCATTCATCATAATAAATTGCACAGTTCTTGATAAACACTTTCGAACAATGGCATCATTCTGCTGCCAATGCGGTTTCTGCTGGGGGAAAACAGCACACAGCACACGTCGGGAGTTTTCTTCGTTCAAGGGAGGGAAGTTTTTCTCCTGTTCCTAAAGCGATGGTGATGGAAAGAAGCGATGCTATGTGCCATCTCGTCGTTGCTGTGAAGCTCCGGGCGGGCAAGCTTAGAACAACACCATCAACGTGCGACCGTAATCGCGTTTCACTATCGTCCTCTCCGTGTTGCACAGTGTTGCTCGTTGTGCGAACAAAGTGCATAATGATGCAACTATGATGCAGGGATGGAAAACAGTCGGTGATTTTTTCTTGCTATCCATCACAGCTGTTGAAAAGAGGTGCCACACTACGCTACAAACAGCGAACGGTTTTGAACGTCCCAGATTAAAGCACTTCAGGGCAGATGAATAGCACTGGAACTGGTGAGGTTGGCATGGGTATTTGTGATATGTGCTGACCAAGGACACATGGTGAAACATACGATACGATCTTTCCTACCGAGGGCGTTGTGGTCTTGGATTGTGTTTGCTCCTGGGAGTATCTTGAAACACACGTATCACGCAATAAGGCTTTACGACCTCAGTGGTATTATTTTTTTCATTTAGCTTGTGTTAAAGTCTTCACCTCGTAAAGGTTACTTAGTTACACACTGTCTTGAAACAAAAATTTTACTTTTTAAACATAAAAATAGATGCAGTTTTTTTCTTGAGCTATAAAAAACTTTTTTCCCTGGACACGCTATCCATAGCAGCAACTAAACGCCCTTGTTGTGATGTTTATGTTTATCGAAGCTCAAACTGGATTAAATTCTAAAAGCAGCTTTTTCAGTCCTTCTGACGATTATAATAAGAAACATTATTTCTTTCTTTTAGTTTTGACTTGTATTCTCTTGACGAAACTCCTTCGTGGAAGCACAAATTTGAGAAAGTTGTTTATGCAGTATTACGAAATTAAAATTCTGCGAAAATAGGTTAGAAAATAGGAAAATAGTTAAACAAATTTCATTAAAGTATCTAATCAAATGATTATGTTTACATTATTTGCATTGTAGGCATGCATTCTACCCCGATCGTGTTGCTTGCCAAGTGTAGATGAAATGAAATATCTTATTTCGAGCCAACTAAACACATGAGAGCTTCGACACCTGTTTGTTTGTATCTAATCCCAAAATGAAACGTGTAATCCTATTTATCTCTCATTTCTCTCCTCAAAAATACACAAACATAATCCCTCACCATCGCCGTTTCTAACGTATGTGGTACGTTGGCGTAAGGGAAAGCTAATGGATTATTGTTTCGGTAAAGTATTTGCAATAAACAATGCGCTCCGTGTAACGGCTCGTACCAACCGCCCATAAGCGATGTCTGCTCGCACCGAGATTGTTGACAAATGTGTATAACATGCGCCCGAAGGCCACCAATACGCGTTATTATTTTTGCTTCGCTTGCTCTCACGGGAAACTTTCGCGCAATCGTTGGCTTCCTTGCTCATGAATCGTTTTGCTTTCCTTTCCTTTTTTTGCAGATCGTGTACTGTGGCCCAGGAAGCCGCCGTCAGGGCAGCCAGAGACATATGCCACTGCCAACGAAAACGACGAGAACCGGCAGCTGTCCAGACATTTTATAACCGGAAGCAATCGAGGAAACATCCGTCACCTTCGTTTAAACCGTTTCTTTGTTTTACTCGCTCAGCCAAGCTGCCCACCTCTTCGAGCACCGTACGCATCAAGGAGTAGGTGAGCTGGTATAGTATTTGCATGCAGATAATGAAAAATAAACGATGATTAAACATTTGATGAAAAAGGAGCGATTAATAATGTGCTCGATAGCGTTTGTATAATGATGATCGAGGCAAACCACAAATTAAACGTTTAATTTACAACCAATTTTCTGATAGAAATGGGAAAAAAACGTTCCATCATTTCCACCTTAATCGTTCTATAATTAATGACAATACATTACTTAAGAAAAGCAAAGATCATTGCTTGATCGGTTTTTAGGAATGAAGAATGGGATTATTTCAATCACTGTTGTTATTCATTTGGCTCAGGAAAATAAATGGATTACAGAAAGTAAATTTAACCATCTTACAAAACCAATAAATCATCCAAAGGCAAGACCGTCCCGGCCGACGATGAGCGGAGCCTTCCTTCCCAGCCGGAGAACCGGTGTGGTTTCAAAATCAACCAGACCGGTAAAACAAACTCAAGCAGCGTAAATTTTGGCAACAAGGAAAAAAAGTAAATAACGAGAAAAGAACGAACCCCGTGCGCTACCAAAACACGAAAGCTCATTATCAGCCTCCTTCAAAAACCATTAATCCGATTTGGTCTACCATGGCCCGGGTTGGCCGGCTTGCAATTAAATATTGTGTTTTTTTCTTCCTCCTCGATCCCCTTCGTTGGGTGTAGCTCTCTGGAAATCCTGGGATCTATTCGAGGAGAAAAAGGTACTGGCTCTCCCCGCCGGGTTCCGGCACAGTTCGGATTCGTATGAAATTAACCAATTACAAACACAAAAGCGAAAGAGTGCAAAAGTGAAAGAAGCCTGACAAATTGTACAAAAAAAAAAGAATCATTACAACATAAAGTTAAGCTGATGCCCCAGAAAGTGTGGTTGCCGTTCGGTTCGATTTTTACTTAGAAATTACTTACCTTTGTACAGCTTCGTTTTTGCTTTGCGGCCAACTGTGGCTAACTTTGCGCCAAGCTTTTAATTCACCCGGGTGTTGCTTCGCTTGTACAAAATTTGCGATGAATCTCGGTGAACAGTGAGTCTCTGACGTCTCATTTCCCGAGGGCGTGGAACATGCTTTTGGGTTGGGATAAGATTAGTGTTCTTTTTTTTGTTTTGTTTTGTTGATCTTAGCTGCAAAACTGTGGCGGCGCAGGAAGTAATCGGCAAAATTAAACAAACTCCCGATGGTAAAGAGTTCAGCCGGGGTCGCCGGGGTCGTGGAAGGAACCTTAGGACAGGAGAGATTAAGGACCAGGAGAGTAAATATTTTATTACGTTGCAGGTTATTGAAAAATTAAACGTAAAATTGGGCATATTAAAAAACTGCTGAGTTCGTTAGCACATTTAGTTTTTTCCGTTTAAAGCTTTAAATAACTGCTTTCCGTAGTAATTTTTTGATTTATAAATTAGACATAAAAACTTATGATAGACTAACAACTTTTAGCTCGTGAGAAATATTCCTCAGAAAGTAGCTTTGCCTAATGGTCAAGAAAGATAAAATCGCAAATTAAATAATGCATACCCTCGCAGCAGCGCCCATTTACTTTAGCAACGTAGCTCTAGAAAATGCATTTAGTGCCACAAGACAAATGGCAAAGGAAAATTGCACACCGGTAGATAAGTCCGCGGTGCAATATGAAACCTATTTGAACGCTCGGTTCCCTAGACAAAAGCATTTTCTCATTTCCGGTCATCAGCTGCTTGGTAGCGTTTTATTGCTGCAGAAAAATTGTCCTGCTGGCGGTGTATGCAAGCGCAAGTATCCAGCGTGACACAAACGAAGTAAATGAAGATAAGCTTTCTTGCAGTGTTGTTTTTACTTCTTCCTGCTCATCTCCGGATTTTCTTTAATAGCATTAGCAAAGTTCACTACGGCACAACTTTAGAAGTTAAAGAGTTTTTTTCACGAATCGCTTAGAGAAAAGTTTGTTTAAACATGCTTGTGAGAGTGATCAAAATACAGATGCTGATTTGTTTCTAAACAACTGCGTAAAATATGTTTATAATGATTTAAAAAATATATACAGCTATTTATTTTCTTGCGGCCATTGACTAGTCGTCTAAGATAGGAAAACATAATGGATTTTATTTTTTTACAAATACGTATACTTTGAATTCCAATGTATAATACATAATAAACATGCGTCATATATTAATGCAGAATTCAATTTATTTTGCATTCAAGTAGAATGACCTTTAAGCATGATGTAAAATTATGGAAGTAACATTGCAGAAAGCAAAGAAAATACAAAAAATGTAAATAAATACTAACTCCAAAGGGTAAACATTTGTCGCAGTATTTGATTTAAAAGATGCTGATTAATTTTTTTAAGCGTATTTTATTTTCATTCATTTTACAACACTGACAAAATTGAACATATTCACTGTTATTGCTTCAGAGAAAATTAATTAATTATCAACTAATTGGCTTAGAAACCATGCCTTTTAAGTATCTCGTATAAGTATTCGAATGAAAGAGAAACCAGACATGTAGATTTAACTATTTTTAGCAAGACTGTACCATCAGGCCATTTTTTATGTCAAAATGTACTTGAAATTCACGCATTTCAAGTTCAAAAGTTTGATCAAAAAGCTGATAGAGCAATTTCATGCTTTCACAAACAGAAGCTGAGGCAAATAGGTTTCAGCATCTCACTATCACTCAAGCGTAGTTTGATGAACTGTTTCCATTCGACGCAAAGCAAGCATGGTTGATGGAAAAAAATGCATCCTATCCCTGCAAACCGACCAACTTCAAAGTCACATCGAGGGGATGAAGTTTAGCAAGGAAATTCGTTTACATCTTTACTGTGTTGCGGAACGGTACGTGTCCTTTTTTGAGGATGTGTTTTTTCTCTCTTACGGTTTCTGCCCGTTATTCTATCGAGTGTTTTTCTTTTTCGGGAATATTTTTCGAAGAAAAGTGCTCCAACAACCAGTGAAAGATCAGTTCATTTCCCACGGTTACTTGTTAGGAATTTTACGGTCCACCCTGCTTGGTGAGGCACAAACAGCGAGCGAACTGGGAAGAAGGCAGGCAGGAAAACCTAGCCTCATAAACATCAAAACCTAAAACGAAAAATTTGTGGCCAAGAGGAAGTGGATAAAAATTTATAGCAAAATAAAAATAGACAGTCCAACAGTTCAGTCGGTTTCAGTTTGCGGAACCCGAGCGTGGAGGAAAGCCTCCGGAAGCACACGTCATTTCATCGGGGCGCAGTGCTCAGACCTCTTATGCCTAGAGGCACGCGTCCGATTCTGTCGTCGTGAGTGACAGGGCAACCAAAGCAAGGGCGAAAGGAAAACTCAAGAGTAGCTTTTTTCGTAACCACTGGCCGAGCTCAGCATTCGTTTTGCCGTCGTGCAAGCCAACGACCTTCGGGTTAGTCGTACGTGTTCCATTTCCGGTTTAGAATAATATGGATGGATAACCGTCCCGAGATGAAAGTGAGATTACCGGGCAACATGGCTCGTAAGTGAAATTGTGTGTACTTTTATCGAAGTTTGTTATCCAGCTCGAACGCAAACAGAAGTATGGTAATATTCATCCAAGAACAGGTTTACCGCCTATTAGGAGAACAAACATTACATTTTGTGGCTAAAGGTAGTTTTTATCTACTCAGGACTCGCCAAGGCGCTAGACTTCCACAGGAATGAAGAAAAAAAGCTCGCTACATGCTCTTAATTAGTAGCAGAAAGTGTTAAAATGATTAAATGAAAACGATAGCTTAATCTCAGTAATTGAACTTTATTTACTGAATGCTCTATTTTAACTAATTATTCAAATTATTTAGGATTTCAACTTTTTGTTAAATACTGAATAAATATATAAAATATAGCTGTAATTATTGAAATTGAAATAACCAGTTCCGATACTAGCAAAAGTAAATTGAAAACAGTAAAGTGAAAAGTAAAGTAGTAAAAAAGAAGTAAAGTAAAGTAAAGTAATAAACTAAAAAAAGAATTTTATATGTATCAGATTTTTTAATTCGATCCCTTTGATGCGTTTTACCATGCGTTTTTTATCTCTGTTTGGATGTTGCCTGGTTTTTCTAACTCCCGTGTGATTTTTTAGACCTTTCTGATGTTTTTCCCTTGGTGGTACGAGAGATGATCGATTTGAGCCATGCGGGAAATTGAAAACCGATTGGTTCGTATAGTTCAATCGATCTCGTTTCGTGCCCTTTGCTGCCTACTCTCCCTGTGGCCATGGAAACTTATCCATACGGCACTCATTAGCCACACGATTTTCCACGAACGAACCATTTTGAATACCGATACGGAATGGTTCGATCGACCCGGAAGTGGAACTAATGGATCACCGCTGGCCAATCGATGGAAAACTTATTTCCCGTCACTCGTTGGGAATGGCCACAGACGCATTTAATACACACATTCACAAACTGAAAAGCAATTCGTTCAAGTTAGAAGTGAAATGGATTTGGATTTAAAGATACTGTAACACCATAATAAGGATAAACTACCGGATATGTTTGGGATTTATGAAATCACCTATACGTATTTTTAAAAGTTTCAATATTTTCACACAAAAAAGAGAAATATTAAAATTTTCGTACTTCCTCAACTCAATATATTGTTGTTGCTATTGAAAGGAATATTACTTCACTGTCTTTTTAGGTTGGTTTAAGCCTTTTCATTATGAGACAGACACTTTAACGAAATGACCAACGAGTAATGGAAGCAAAATAAAAGTTAAGGACGTTTTATTCACTTTGGCTTACAGTATCGAATCAATGGCGTTTGTTTTCTCAGCGTTGGAAAGTGTGCCAGTGGTTTGGACGCTATGTGTCATTCTCCTTACGCGACGGTAAATATCAATAAGGCAACTTTTGCTGTATTTCAACCGATAGTAAACGAAGGAAAACAACGAAATAAACCAGTCTTTTTCGTTCCGTTCGCCGTCGTGTTCGCTTTCCGGTTCGTGTTTTAACAAGTGCTGCAAGTAAAAACAATAGCTGACAGTTGCAATCAAGTTGTTCTTGCTTCGGTTGAAAAAAAAAAAAAAACAGTTCAGTTGAAAGTTTAACAGAAGTCAACAGTTTAACAGTCACTTTAACTTTTATGCAAACTTTCGTTGAGACTGGCGTGAACGATATTATCCTGTAGAGAAACGGTGTAATGTTTTATCTGTAGCTAGGGTGCTTTAATTAAAATATTCTTTAGTTTCCAAGCCAGATTCGCCGTACAAAAATGTTTAATAGTTTACTGTATCTGTAAAAAAAATGACTAAAGTTATGTAATGATTATTTAATTGAATGAAGTAGTGAAAGTTGTTTGACATTTGGCATGCTCTTGGAATATCGAAATTTAATAATGATTTTTAGCAACACTACTTACCTTCAAATGAAGATTGGAATTATCGTCATTATCATGATGTATGAAAATATCTGACAATATAAATCAGGTTTCGATAAAATAAATGTAACTAACTCATTGGACGCTAACTTTAACCAACTTGATTTGCATGCAAAATCAATTCCACAACTTATCACAAACTACCCATATGAGTATAAACTTTGGCACTAAATGAACAAAGTTCCATCGCAATTACACCGTCGTTGTTTTCCGTGAAGATGGATCGAAATCAATTTGATGATAGGGTGTATTGCGAGTTTTCATCGAGTACGAGGACGCCATTGGTAATCTTTTTTTCATTAATTTTGTTACAGGATGAAAAAGTGTGTCTAGATGGTCCAACTATAATAAGCCCAGCGTTTGATGTATCTCCATCATCATTATCATCATCATCGGAGAGCGTAATTAACAGCTTTGCTGCACACCGTATCATCGTTTCACGTTCGCTGTTTCGAGAGATCAGTTCAATTTCACACGTTGAGGAAGCGGGCGAAGCGTTCTGTTTTGATACAACTGATAGATCACATATTCATTACGACAAGCACAGAGGAGGAAAATGGAGAGAATTAAGTGTATTGTTAAAATACTACGGTTTTTTTCTTGTTGAGAAGCACCGCTAGTATCATGGAGGATATGCATCCCAAACTGTGTACCACATGTTCTGAACAACACAAACACAACGATTTCTAGCTAAAGATAGTGATCAAGACGGTGACTAGTTTCGAGCGAGCGTATAGAAATATTTCAAATTGTTATCGTTAAACATTAAGCAACGAACTGAACATATTCAATCCTGCTGCAGGATATGTTTACAACAAAAAGGTAAATTTATGAAATCGAATGATCTTCGTGATGATTGAGTCTAGAAGTACGGATGATAAAAAAAAAAATTATCATCTGGCATGTCACAGGTGGTAGAAGACAGGCGTATGTACATCATGAAGATAAATGCTTGAAAAACAATACCGCATGTAGTGAATATACGATATGAATCTGTTGTTTATCGAAAATTATAGGAACCGTTGAAAAACGAATACTAAGGCTAGCAATGCCCATTGGAGCCAGAATGGGCGCGACATTGGTTTCAGGCATGTAAAACGTTGTTAAAATCTTATAGAACAAACAAGCCGACGAAATTCTAACGCTTTGTTTCGCAACCTATACACGAAATCAAACCCAAACCTTGCCGTATAGCGAAGGAGAATCTTTTTGCGTTGCTTTTGCCAAGGATTGTTTCCCAACCGTTCGGCCGTAAAAATGAGCCCCACATCGGTTTTCCACGGAGATTCGGCGAGGAAAGATTTGTGTGCGTGTGTGTGTGTGTGTTATGTTTTCGAAATGCGTTTCAGTGTTTGATTAGTTCCTGTTTCCTCTTTTTTCCACTTTCCATTTGTACTCGTTTCCCTCGGCACGTAATGCTGGTAGCATCCGATCGGGGGTTTTGTTTAGGGTTTCGAGTACAGTACGTGACATCAATCATAGCGAGCCACTTGCAGAGTTGATCCACCATACGTCACCAGGCGGTTCGAAGCGAGTTACGTTTTTTTTTTCGCTCTCTCTCTCCCTCTCTCTCTCTCTCTCTCTCTCTCTCTCTCTCTCTCTCTCTCTCTCTCTCTCTCTCTAAATAAGTAGGATGCGCTTCACCATTAGGTACACGAGAGCAATCCGTTGTCGTACGTGTTCCAGCGGAAAAAGGAATGAGCGTCATAAACCAAACTAGCTAAGTCTCAACATCCAAAAAGACTGAGCTGACGCTCACTGCATTCCGCAGCTGGCAGTTCGCAGCATGGTAGCTAGAAATTTTCGGTGACACATTGGCACCGGCATTTCAAGTCGGCGAAGGCACGCGTTAGCACAGGAAAGCTGTCACAAAGCTATTTTCATCATCATCAGCGGTGAGGTGTTGTGGACGCGCGGAGATGGGTGGAATGCTCAGCTGTACAAAATGCGCTAAAAAGTTCGCCTTTCTATTCGCACCACGTTGGATGGTGCGCGGGTGGGAAGAACACGTTCCAGCGATACTCGATGTCATAAATCACTCCTCATGAGCTCGAAAATTCCAGTGTGAACACATGTGTGTCCTCGGGAAGGAAAGAAATACGCCTGAATACGAACAAAGTTTGGGCATCCATAGCCTACTTAGATCTGGCTGTTATGTGAAACAGCGGAGCTTCGTACATACATCCGTCAGCGTGGTAAACATTGGCGTAAATATTTACGCGGATGCAACTGCGGTATCCGGATCAGACTATGCTGACGTACATGATTTTTCATCGAAACCTATTTTTGTTTGTGGAAAATAGGCTAGAGAATGTTCATTACCTTCTCCTTTGATTGATAAAATTCCAATTAGTCTCAGCGCATATCATTCGCTTTGCCATTTGAATCGAACGAATCCTTTCGCTCACCGATCTTCGTGGAAAGTCTCTCGAAAAAGCCACCGGTTGGAAACGAAATCCTCGCCAAAATCAATGCTCTTTCCAGGTAAGCAAACAGAAGCGTGTTTTTTTGGCAAGTGCGTTAAAACTAGCGAGCGTTTGTACTTATTTTTAAAACTGTCGAAAAGAAGTAACTGATTACTTCATGCACAAATGAGGTATGATGATTCAGAAAATTGTCATGTGATTGAGTGAACCAAATTGCTAGATGAATAAAGTTCGATTCCACTAATCACCGAGAGCGTATCCATGTTATGAAGGTGGTATTTAATTCGCTAAGCTAAGGGCGTCTCACGAATTGTAGTATTCATGTGAAAAATCGAGAATGTGAGTGAGTTGCATACCAAATCTACGCAATTATTATAAGAAACGAAACAGTTTACATTTGTTGGCACTAGACCATTAAATGTAACACTTTATTGCGATAAGGAAAAGTCCACGCTCTGTAAATAGCACTGTCGAATGTCGTCAATATGTAACGCTTATGTTTAATGAACCTCAATGATCGAATTATATTGAAGTTCAACTTTGTACCATATTCGTCAGCGTCACGAGAGTAGATCGATAATCGTTTTTATCATATTTTCACCCAGGTGAAAATGGAAAGTAGAGCTTAAAAAAAGAAATTTTCTATGTTTAGCTTAGGTGAGTAGTTGGAGTAAACTTAAGCAAATCCTAATGCGGTTGAATACATACGATAAAGATAAAATTGTGCGATTTGAACAGGATTGGTATTTAAGAGATAGGCAACAGAGTTCAAATCTATTCGATTTGCGCTGAATTGTAAGATTGTTACAATCACCAATTCGGAAATATTGCATTGTAATGAGTTTCGATTTTTAAGCATTCATTTCAAATATCCTGAAGTTACCTGAAGCGTTTGAAAGTAACTAAAACTGTGAATCGTAACGAATTATATTGTTTTATTTTTTATACATAGGACAGAATCCAATTTCGTATCACGCTGCATTATTGTTGCAAACTGTCCAGTTTTTCTATCCTATTTTAGCTAGACGGGAGACCTATAATACATACTGAAATATATGGAATGTTTGAAACAAAAGAACCACGTTTCAATGACGTATTGGTAATGAAACTTTTCATTAATGTGAGTTCTGTACAGGATGTTCTTCTACCTTTTTAATTAGTAGGAAATAAAATAATAGGAACACTACACCGCATGAAATAATCGGTACAAATCAATATCGGGCGGTTAATAGGTTGCTGACGAGTTGTGGTTTTGTTGTATAGTCCGTGTATTGAAATTTATTTCTGTTGACAAAAAAATAACACACTATGGTAGCACATCCTATACAAACGTGAAGGATGCTACCACGAACTTAGCAAGGGAAAACCTACCACTTTTAACACAAAAAGTAAAAAAAAACAGATTAATTAGTGTATGCATACAGTCAACCATATGGCACGTAACATGAATAGATATCTAGAAATACTAACAGAGGGTGGAGCAAACTTTAAACAAATGCAACCGTAACAGGGTTTTAATAATTGGACAGCCGATTCGATAGAAAACATAACGAATAAATTACACTTTTTCCTAGGCCAAGTCAAATTACAAATACGAGATTCGCGAGGTCGGCTATCATTCGATGTATGAAATTTTTTTTTTCTAAAATCTATCTTACAGTTGAGAGAATAAATTTGCCAAACAGCATCACGATCGTTTGTTTTAGTTTCAATACTGAGAAAAGAATGATAATTCGCCTTTGGTAAGTAAATGTAATGATTCAGCATTCAGATGAAACACATAACGTTTAGAAACTCGAACCTCAACATCTGGGAGGTGCAAAATAAAAATGTGTACCGCAATATATAAAAATCCACCAAGTTTGATCACTGAGTGTTAAGTGTATTTTCGGTGTGTATCTTTTCATCTCACTATCGGTGGCTATTCGTGTGCTAGGTTATTCATTCATGCTTCATATCGCGAACCATATCCATATCTCAACACCAACCAGGCGTCTCCATCGTATGAAGCTCACACCAACCACGACGCTCAACTTCAAACAGCGGTAGAACAAAAACGTAGTGAATTCTCATGGACGGCGCCAACACCACCATCACCATCACCACCACCACCACC
>JXXB01031803.1:0-11697 GCA_000956275.1 Anopheles koliensis | reverse complement strand
TTTACGCACAATGGCGCGAAAAGAACAGGCACGGCAGCAGCACAATGGAAACAAATCCAAACCACGGTATTGGTGCCGGTTGAAAAATGGTCCGTTTTTGACGAAGGATCCTTCGCCCGGGCATCGTTCGGTTCGGATCGTCCGAAAGGAATTGATTCCAGCAGGCACTAAAAACCCCGCGTGCGTGCGTGGAATTGTGCGCGAATGTCAGTTTCGATTTCGCCGGCACACTTTACCGTCTATTGGAGTCTGGTAGCAGCGCGCTCGGTTTGTGGTTTTGGATGACGAGTTTCCCAGGGTGTCAAATTACGTGTCTCGATTCACCGACGCGCACTGCTGGCAAGGTGGTCGGATCTTTGTTTCATTTGCTCGGTTCTTGCTTCACTTTTTTTCGACTCTCGGTACAACGTTGCCCTAGCGGGGGGAAAATCAACAAACCCACACCATCGTGCCGGTGCGAACTTTTAGCAGCAGGATCAAACTTTCCAAGGATCGGTGGAGCACTGTTTTTTTTTTGCGCTTCCACCATCTATTCACTCATAAATTAAACTTTTTGACAATATTAAATTCGAGCCCCAGCCCGAGCCCGACACGATACGCATCTCCACGTATACACGCTGTTCCCATATCGAACGGCTCGTCTACACGGCGCGTAAGGTCGGTTGGAATGGAACGTGTCGAAACTGAAACAATAGAAGCGTTGGAAAATTTGTTCGCACGGAATGACCATCCCACCAGCCCTGAGCGGCCGTGCCAGGCGACCGGGCGGGCAGGACCGAACCGAACAGGCACAGACGGAGGCGAATAACAAGATAACTCAACTGTCAAAACGATCAGCGAATCGTGAGAGCCAACCACCACCGGTGGAAATGCCTCACCGCACCGTAGCATGCCATGGAATCCACGCCATCGCCTCCTGCGATGGGGCGAGGAACGTTTCCGAACCAAAGTCAATGTCGGAACGCAGGGGTTTTTGTTTCTTGCCTTTTTATCATTGTCGAATGTGTGTGTTATGTGCTGTGTCAGAATATTCAAAAACTTGTTTCTTCTCCCATCCCGTCGGTGGAGCCGCATTGTGTACGGCTCATGAAAGTGTTCGTGGCTCGAACAAGCTTGACCTCGAGAGTGTGTGGACATATCGCTCAACTATTCCCTTTTGGCGAACGAGCAGCACTAGCCAGGCACTAGCTGCCAGGCTTAACCTACTTGTGTCAGCAGTACGCCCGCTCGTCATCCTCGCCCGGCCACCACCACCGCCGCCAGTTTGTCATTTCCAGGACACGCAACTGACACGGCACACAAAAAACAAGACAGTGAAGAAAACGGAGCATTGAGTGAGTTCATCGCCCCGGCAAGACAAATGTGTGTCCTGCGGTGAACCGCTTGCGACGGACTTTATGGAGCCATTTCAACTAACAATGCCCCGATACGAGGCCCCGTGCGAAGGATCGTTATGAGCAATGGCAACTAGAAAATACAGCTCAATTCCGTACAATTAAAACCTTTCCCAACGGCTAAGCGGGAATTGATGCTGGCCAATCTCGTGCCTCGGCGGCCCCAGTGCACCGGAACGATGCACTTTAATTGGCCGTGGCAAAACATTAAACCCAATAGGCAGTTAATTGTGTGAATGAGAGGTGAACGACGAAGGAAATGCAACGTCGTTTCTGCTCCACCAGCTTTTTCTCGCACCCGAACTGACCAATCCGAGCGGTCGCACTCTACACTCTGTCATCGGTATCAAATTACATCGTAAAAGTAAATCATTTATTTTATTATCGGTAGAATGTTTTCTCCTCTTACTTCTTCTCCTCCTTGGCGCAAGCCAAGAACCAAGTGGAAAAAGTTCTCATTTTTACTGCTGCTCCGCTCGGGAAATGGTTCCACAATCGTTACACTTTACAGCACCGAGTCGTTTCGAGTCGTTCGGGTATCAAAGTAAACATTGAACAAGACGCGCGGTGCATAAATTGCCCCCGGTGCGGTGATTAACTCACCCGCTCTGTATACACCTTGTCGAACGAGACACACTTCTCACGCGCTTGTAATGGACGCACTGCACAGGAGGTGCGAATGAGACTGCGTGAGAGCGAATGCGGGAAGCGCACAAGAACAAACAACTATAATAACATTAACTGTCACTCTCCCACACCGAGTGCATCGCGAGCGAAAGAGTGGGAAGCTGTTTTGTTTTCCGTATTGAGTTGTTGTGCGCGTTTTTTTTGCGTTTTCTGTAGCCCAATCTTCACCTCCATTCTTCCCCAATCGTTACACGTCGTTCTTATGCGCTGCGCCATTTCTCACTTGCATGAGATGAGTTTAGCTCACTCGAGCTCGGGCTCATCTCACTAAGGCACGCTGGGTTGTGTGCGCGAGCGTATTGAAATGTCATTTTAACAAGTTACCCCCGCCGGGACCCCCGCCCCTCCCCTTTCCAACGATGCGTGCGATGTGTTTCCCCTCCCCATCCTGCGGTATGCTGTCATACATTTACATAAAACAAACATAATTCTTTCCATCTCGTTCTCGTTTCGTTTCGTACACTTCAGGCTTGTTGCGTTCGATTCCGATTCCTTTTGCAGCTCCTAGTGTAGCTCGCTTGCTGTACCCTTTTCTGATTGCTTTTTTAGCTGCCAAGTAAAGGGCGTCTGTAAAAGGCTTCTTTAAGGGCTTGCTCCGAACGTGGGGATTTGAGTGGGGCAATATTGTGGGCCACTTGGTATGCTTATTTTCTCGTCCCGCTTTCCTTGGGCTCACCACTTCGATTTTGCTCCCATTTTTATGCTCACCTAATTTATGGTGCGGTAATGAAATTTGGAGAAATTTTTTCCCACCACAAAAAAACGAAAAAATACACACACACGACGGCAGCGCAGCCAACTCACTGTACATCCCAGCGCGACAACCAGCTCGCGAAGAAAGGAAGAAGAATTTATTTGATAATTTATCGTATTATTATGGAAATTCTAGTTCGCTCGCGACCCAATCGAACCGAGGTCGGGACGCTTCGGTCGGTATGATTTAATGCGCCGAAAGCCACGCCAGGATCCGCAAAATGAAGCGAAACAATTAAAAGCTTCGGTTTGGGGAGTGTTGGGGAACGTAGTTCCCCGACAAAAGCGAACCCGCACGGCTCGATCTTAAAATATGGTGTGCTAAAAGTTTCTATTTCACCAGAACCGTTTTTGTTGTTGTTTGTTTGCTGCTTTGCCCGCTTCATTTGTCAGCCGCGCGAAGGGACTCTCTAACTTAGACATCCAAATATGGGAAGAACGAGAGAGTGAGAGGGAAAGAGATAGAGAGAGAAGGAAAACATGGCACATAAAATATTGGGTAATATATTTGCTATTAGCTTAGCACATCGTTAATCGAGACAGGCAACAGAAAGAACGGAGGAAAAAGAGCGAGCGAGAGAGAGAGATAATCATTCGGAACAGAGATAGCTACAATGACAAACGAATGATGCAACAGGGAAGATCCTCACGCTCCCTCGGCCAAGGTGTCCTCGGCTTGTGTTCTGTTTGATGTGCAACAAAGCGCAGCAACAAACCCCTCCGGAAAGGACGAATCAACACGGCAGTTCGGGCCGGATTCCAGACCTACCCGACCACGAGGTCCGCGAGGAATCGGGACAAAAATTTAGGGGAGGGTTTCCACGGCCGACCGGCAGCCGAAAACGTGAAAGATCATCATGATTAGGCTGGTTATGAAGCGTGAAACGTAATGACGATGATAAGTATCATCCGGGGAAGCGGGACCAACAACTACTACAACATCATCACCATCACCGTCATCGCCAGCAACAGAAACGGGTTTATAAGCTGCTCAACGCACAAAAACGCACCGAATAAAAAAAGGTAATAATACAAACGCACCCTGCGCAAAAACTTAAAACCCCTAAAAAGCAAGCAAATGGTGGACGCCCGAAGCCGCCGCCGTCGCCGAATGCGGGGACTCGTAGAATAAAGTCCTCGAGAGATCAACCACCACGCGCAGCCACTGCGAGGAAGGGGTCGGACGCGCTTTGTCGAAAGGACTTTGTCGGCCACGATGACAGCTAGCGCGTTGTGAAGGATTTATTTTTTAATAACAATTCGATCATCTGTTCGTATTTTTTGTTGTACCCGCGCAAGGTTTTTTTTTTTGCTAGAAAAGTGCCATTTACCCGCCATCTTGTTTGTGAGACAACACCCCTGTGCACGGAGCAAAGGCGACTTGGATGGATTTTTAGTGGGGAATTTTTTTTTATCCGAAACTACAACAACACTTCTCGATTTAGTGTTCATTAACCGCTTCGGTTTTTGCGAACCAGATGGCAATTAAAAATGGCTGCACGTATGCACGTATACAAAAAACGGACGTCACAACAATCATTAAAAGTTGATTTCTAATCACACAACCCCACTGTCAGCCTAGCAATCATTCAATCAATGTTTCGTCCGTTCCTATCCGAAGTTAAAATCTAAAGACAGATTTATCGTGATCCAGTTCCATCGTAAGCTGTGTAAGCCTGTTCATTTCGATTTTGCACCTCACATTCTCCGTTGGCATACCAAACCCTACCCACCATCCACTCACAATCGATCCATTTCACACGCTTTTCAACAACTTTCTCCCACTCCAAAGGCGAACCAACACCTTACACAATGTCCTCGGCTAATCCTGTCGTTCATCCTCGTCAAGCAGCAACTCGTTTCGAGTGATCTAATCCAGTTTCTAAGTAGCTTTACTCACTTTCCGAACCTGAATGCGAGCAGGGAAACAATACGTCTTTAAAAAAAAAACATAACATACACGCTCTCGACAAGGATCTCATAATCCATGATGGCCGTATGACAAGCAGTTCGTACGAAGGCATACGCGACAGTTCTTCACCGTTTACCTGATACTCACACTCGCACGGATACGTATATGTTTATTTATTTCTGCGGTAAAAGTTCACTTCTCCAGCCCTCTGCCAAGCCCCTCTGCCCTTTTCGCCAAGCGCACCCAACTCCGGTGGGTGGAACAACAAACAAACTTTTCCTTCGGCAAACAGAGCAGAGACTTTGTAAAAACCCGTAGCCCCGAGCAGGGCTTGGAAAAACAGTGGAATGAAAAGGATCCGACCGGTGTAGCAGCTTCCACAAAACAACACGGCCTAACTCCGGTTAATCCTGCCGAACTTTGTATGTGTGTCCTCGGTACGATGAACTTTGGGTGCAGGCAGTTTCACCCACGGGACAACAAGTTTCAGCTCCTCCGGGTCGGTTGATTAGTTATTGAATTTCTTGTTCTCGTTCGCCTCCTACGCCTTTGCCTCTTCTGATCCTTTCTGATCCTCGATACGCCCTCTCGAACTACGAGCCAAGCCGGCGGTTTCATTCTTCGAGAGAGTGCGAAAATTGTGGTTCTTGAGACGGTGCTGCTTTCTCGGTCGCTGAAAGGTCGGCATTTGTTCTGGCATATTATCTTTCAGCACCGCCAAACAGCACCGGAAAGCGAGTGGATTAGAGCGAACCTCAGTCGAACCGTCTGCCAAAAAAAAAAATCCATCTATCCATCCGCAGGACGCAACGATTCGAGGTAAACGGTTTCAAGATTGCTATCGAGGGAATGCTGTTGCAAAATTAAGATAACATTATGCGCTTACAAGATTTATGCTTCCAAAAGCGTTAGTCCCATTTATGCTCCACTCGTAAGACACTCCTTATCAAGCACCAACGATCGATCGGCTGGAAAGATGGATTGTCAGACGGTCGTTTGAGCACGGGAGCGTGGAAAGAGACCGGGAAGAGAAATCCGTTCAAACGCTTACTGAGACAAAACAAGGTGAAATGAAAGGTAAATTCGAATTGAAATTACCTAAGAAGTCAATTTTCAGCCGACCACCGCCTCTTCTTTCCTTCGCTCCACCAACTTCAACTGTTTTTGATGTGCGTGATTTTCTTACGCCGACGTCCTGTCCCGCCGCCCTGCCCCCCGGGTCTGCTACCTGGTCCTGGCTTCTCGTCCGCTTTTCCAAGTGCGAGTCGAGGTTTATATTTTTTCGCTTCCGTGCTCTACTTGGTGGCGCCGCACCACCACCCGCTTCTACACACCCTTGTCAAATAACAAAAACATCCTCCGAACTGTCATATCTTGATGTACAGCGGAGACGTTCGCTTGTTTCTCTATTCTCTCGGCCTCCTTCGATCGCACGAGAAAGATACAGCGTTCGAAGCGTTCTCCTTCGCGTACCCCCCCATGTGTGTATGTGTTTGTGTGCGTGTGTTGAGTTTTCTTTTTTTCCTGCTCTCATATATAAATGAGCACTGGGGTTGAAATAAGTTTTTCTTCATCTTTTGGCGCTTCCAGCCTTCCAGCCAACCAGGTATCACCCACAAACGCAATTCGAAATCGATTCGATGCTCTGATGTTTATGACAGTTACCACGAACAAACACACACACACACACACACATCCAGGCACACGGTGACGTCGAACGAACAACGGCTGGCGATGGGCTGATGACGATGATGACTATGATGCAGGGAGCATATCAAGGCCCACCGTATTCGATTGGGGCGTAGGAAATAATAATAAAAAGCGACGAGACAGCGCCCAGCGCGGCAAGGAAGTTGGAAGTTGCGAGGGGAAATAAATTTGTTCCACCCGAGCCGTAGCAGAGGCCGGCGCTCTCCGGAGCTCTCGCCGGTGGATAATTTTCTATCTAATCAAACTACCCATGATGAAGCGAACGCTACGGATTGGTTTTTGGACGGACAGGCGCTGTAGCTACTTCGGCCGTTGCATCTGTAACTGTTGCTGACACATTGGGGTGTGTGGAGCGGGTGAGCGCTTGTTAAATTCGATGAGAAATAAAGAACACATCGCTACGAGCGCCCATGGGAAAGCCATGTTCCGCATGCGATGTGAAATTGTAGATCATAATCACACCCAAATGCTCAACTCGCCGTGCTCGAGCAAGGCTTCATCTCGTCATCTCGTTACACCGAGCTCTTCAGCAGCCAAAGATGGATGTGACGCATTTCCAAGGAGCAAATTGTGTATATTCCAATGCTTTGCAATGAATCCATCAACCGCTTAAAATGGCTTTAAAATGAAGAAACCGACCGGAGATTGCGAGCGACCAAAAAAAAAAAAAAAAAATCACCCACAAAACTCTCAGCTGCTTCTTCGTGCCATTCTTTAAACTCGCCCGGGCGGAGGGATGGATTTTCCCGGCGACATTGGCGACATCGATCGCCACCGAGCGGCAAACCACAACCCACACCCATCGGGAAATGGCCACATGGCAGCGAAAAGAAGCCGACAGAAACAGTGTCCGAAGACGGTACGGACGGACTTTGTACCGTGGTCATTTTTCATCCGTAGAACCGTGTGTTTCTGTCAGTTTGTGTCCTTGCCTTTACCCCCACCGAACGGGCGTCCCGTCCATCGTCCTGGCGCACACGGCGGATATGGAAAAGAAATCTTGCGCTGACGTCGCTGCCGGTGGAGTGGGCTGATGGGAAGGACGGAAGAGGAGAAAACGAACACAAAGTTTCCCCTCAAAGGAGCAAAAAATAAACCCTCCGACCAATCGACCCATGTCGATCTAGGGGGATCGACAATAGATAAAGTGGGTGTAAGCGAGAGCGAGAGAGAAAATCGAAAGAAATGGGAGAAAAACGAAGAAAAAATGGCCACCCCAAAAAAACCCATAGAGAGTTGGTCAATGTATTTTTTCCTTTTTTGTTCCCCCGGTTCTTGTTGCGTGGGGTGGAGTGGGAGGGATGGAGGTGAGGGGCGAAAAACGTTTGGGAAAACTTTGACACGCTCGAGCAAACCCACAAAAGCAAGGGCGGTAGGACACACCCTGGACACACGTTAGGGGTGGCCCGTTTCTTTTCACTTTCCCTGTGGATTGTGAAAAATCATGATAAGGAAATGGCCGTTGAATGCGGAGCAGCGTTAAGCGGAGCGGGCCGCGTTTTTTTTTTCATTCGTCCTCCCTTATTGATATTCGTCCGTTTTCTACAACCAGCTCAAGGAACTTGGTGGATGGTGGAGACATCCGATTGCCCCTTCTTGTGCGTTTGGTGTCGTCGCGCCGAGAGCACGCTATTTATTATTTTCATATTAATGCTGATGATAGATTTTTAATGGCACCCGAGGCATTCGGTGTCCTTGCAATGGAACGAACCGCGCCGCAATAGTGGGAAATAAAAACAGGAGAAAAAATCGAACAAAAAAAACGAGGCCTCCCCCTCACGCGATCTGGCCGTGTTTGGAAAATGGCACCCGAAAGAATCGATAAATTATGTGTCAGTCCGCACCGGAGACCGTTTCGAAGCGCGCGCGTTACATTGTTTGACGTGCAACGAATCGGAATCGAATCGAGGAAACGAATCACAAGCAACGGGTCCCAGCAACAATCCACACGATCCGTAAATGAGCGAATGCGGAAAGCGTTCTTTTGTGGCGCGTAAATTGGTTTGTTTTGATTTGCGGCGGAATGTTTGACGGCACACAATAAATGACAAACAAACGCGTCAGGCCCTCATGGCGGTCCTTTTTCCGTTCGGGGATTTTAGGGTTTTCAACGTTCCGTCGAAACACCCGTAGAAAAGGACATCGACGGAGCCGGAGATTGAGAGAGGTCGAGAGTATCTTATCTCTCAAGTGGTCACTTAAGCTCGTGTTTGACACGACACTTCACTTCACGGTTTCTCGCTGGGAACTCGCCGGGAAGATCCCCCGGATCGATAAAATCAAATGTCAACATGAGCGGTGTTGGAGTTGAAAACGAAACCACCACTTGACCCGCGCGGACACCACAAAAAAGAGGTAGCCGATTAGGCTATCTTTGGGTCGTAATTTGATCTCCACGCTCGTTCGACATCCCGCACCTACCACCAACCAGGTGTCCCGGTTGATCCGCCCGATGGAATGCCGTAATTATGCTTTGTTTTAACGGCTCATTTGCCGGCAGCCGGCAGCCGGATTCTGTGGAAGTTCGACGAAAAGTCAAGTGTTTCACGAGCTCGGAGCCCGCCGAGCCCGCATCGCACGAGAAGGAAGAGGAATAATCAATTTCCCATCAAGGACTCACCGTGCGCTCGCGCGAAAAAAGGGCGTTCTAAAGTAGGCGGGTAAATTATACACAGAAAACTTCCGCGAATGAGTAGCCATTGTTGCCGTTGGGCGCTTGAGCCGCAAAATGAAAACCTTCTTCGCTCGCTCGCTCGCTCGATCGGAGAAGAGGGCTTCTTGAAACTTTAATCTTTTTTATTTATTTTAATGCTTGGTTTCCGCAGAAAAGCGCATCCCGCTACTAGGTGTGCGAAGGTTGTGAAACAAACACACACACACAAAGCTGGGGAGCTCATGCTGAGAAAAATGAACACTCAAAATTATACGTTTCGAATCGGGTCGAATTAGACGGGCACAAACTTTGCGGACCGCTTGGTTCGTGTTCGTGTTCCCTTCGCCCCGAGCAGTTTGGGGCAGGAAAAACGGGAAGCTGCAATTTTACCCAATCCAATCATCCGCCGCCGGACTGCTGCCGAAGACCCCCACCGGTAGGGGGTCTTACAGTGGAGCAATAACAGCAAATAAAACATAAGAAACAAAAAAAAAACAAGCTACTCCATCTTCTCTCGCAGTAGACACCCAATTTCGCATCCCACAGGTGATTGGTAAATTAAGACGTTCCCTGGCCGTATACCGTCTACCAATATCCTTTCGTTTAGGGCGAGCGCACCGACCAGCACAAGTAGCGTCGACATTCAATCCCGGGCGAAACATTTCCCTTTTCATCACGAAAAGCGTGAGAAAATTCTGCACCGAGCACCGAGCAGAACAAAGTATCGAATGGTGGTGTTACCGGGCGGGTTTGAGGCTAATTCAATTTGACCGATAGCTTCACCGAGACGTGTTTGAGGCGTTTTTGGAGGTCGCAAAAAATGTCCTATCCTTCCAGTATGAAAGCGACTCATGGGGACGTTTGAATTGAGGGAAAAAATCGAGCATCCTGCAAACCGAAAATAAAACCACTAGAACCAGCTTGCACGCAGCAGCAATTCCTGGTTGCATGTACATCCCAATGAAACAAAACAAGATTGTGGCTTTTGCGTCCTCGTTACAAGAGACAGAGAAAAAAAACCGTTCCGTACAGCAATAAACCGCTTCGGAACCGATTGAGAACACGGGTTGCTTGGACCGCCCTTGTGTTGGTCAATTTAAAATAAGTGTGTTATGACTTCGATTTAATTGTTTGCCTCAAATCCGCCCCATGGTCCATAGTTAAAGTAATGTTTGTGTGCCCGGTTCCAGGAAACCCAGTGGGCCTGCTGGAAACATTCGTTGGCCTTCGTTGGTGGATTTAGCTCGTAATCGTAATCCCCACAGCAGTAGCAGTAGGGGCCGCAACAGCAAACGCCAAACGTGCCACTGACAGCAGGACGAAGCGAACGGACAAAGTCCTAATATCATGCACACCCAAACACACACGCACATTGGGTGATATCCTCCGTATGAAAAAGGATGGAACGGGTGGGGAAGTTTTGGGATCAACCTATTCGACCTCCTCTTCGCTCTTTGTGCGCGTGTGTTCGTGTGCTCGCCATGAAACGACAAGCATCGTTTAGAGGTTTGGAGTGGAGCGTGTGGAAATTGAGCGTATGGAAAGCTGTTTCACTTTCCCACACATTCCGCTGCCACTGTTTGTTAGGTTCAACAATTGCCTTTGCCTTTGTCGCCACCCGAATGACCGGCGTTGTTTGTGTGCGTGTCCGCACTTTTCCCCCACATCTCCTGGTTGTGAAAGGGATCACACTCACACAGGCTCCCGGGTGATGTTTTGTGCTTTGTGGTTGGCGTTTTGTGCGTAAACTGAAGTAATCTCCTTCCCTCCCCACCCACCGGTGATGGAAAAATCAATATTTTCCAACAAAAGGGAAGCCCTCCCGGCCCGGGTGTGTTGTACCGGGAGGGCTAAAGCAACTTTATTGATATCGATTTCTAAACCACACAGCCGCCTAATGTCCTGCATTTATTTGCAATAATTTATTCGCAACCATTAAAGACCTGTACTGCTGTAAAGGTCAATTTCCATTCGGGATGAAGTGTGAATGTCGATTTTTAATGGGCTACATGAAAACTACGCCCAGGTCCGTATTTACACGCATTTTAGACACTCACGTGGCCCGCACGTCTTCATAAACACGGATCGAGCCGCGAGGCGCGATCAAGCTCGCACACCAAAATCACCGCGGAGGTGTGAAATGATGGACGAAAGGAAATCAATTTCAACTCGGCACACGGCGCAACCGTGCCCGGGCCCTGGCCCGTGCGGGTGATGAACGTTCGAAAATGGAGATTAATTATTACTCCGCTTTCGTCCGGTCCGGGCGAAGGAAGCGTGCAGGCGAAGAATGGATGGGATGGAATTCTCATCATTCTTTGCCCATTTGGTGCTGCGGGAAGGTGAGAATTTCGAGTTCGTCAAGATTGTTTACACCAGAACCGACCCGAGCTAATCGCACAAACACAGACACAAAAACGCGGTTTGTTACGCGCAGCGTTTAAAAATTAATTACGATCAATCGGTAGGAAACGCGCTGGAAACGGTTAACCATCGATGGTTACTTGATTGAAATTCCCTTCATGGAACTAATTTTTTAAGAGCGTGAAAACGCTTCATGAAACGCTTCACGCAACGCTTCAAAAAAC
>JXXB01031778.1:0-10588 GCA_000956275.1 Anopheles koliensis | reverse complement strand
TATGTTGAGTTCCAGTAAAGATGTCTAACGTTGTTATGTATTCCTGTGGTACAGTAGATCGTAACGTTTAAAACCCCTGGTTTATAGTTCGTGTCGACGCGAATACAGCGGCCGTACTTATGATCAATATGCCGAAATGTTTCCGGATCCAACTGCTCCATTTCAATCAAGCTTATGTTGGCACCTACTAAGCTAAACACGGGAGGTTCACTTGCATGAAAAAATATACAATAGCTTTGCACTAGTGTCATCAATACCAAAAACCAAAAAACTGTTTTTGGCTCGATCATAGTCGAACCGTAGCTCACGACGTTCTCGGTTTCACTGATGTAACAATTTCTACATAACACTTGAAATGCACGTTGAAGTTGTTTGAAACACATTAGAGGCACATTAATGTAAAAGTTTGCCCAAGAGTTTACCATTCAAAGTTATCTCTGACGCAAATGACTTAGATCATAGAATACCCAAACAACATACTTTCAAATACCTTCTAGATTACGTATCAATGGTATTGTTACAAATAATAAATAATTAGTATTTAATTTATTAAGTTAAGGTTTAAAGAAAACTTACAGAATAAGAGAACTGGATGTTTAGAGATAACAAATAAAAAATGAATAAGATTAAAAAGTAGTTTAAAGTTTTAAAAGTATATGTTTATAACAAGTTCACTGTTTACATATATTATACACAAATAATGAAAATAGTTCTGCGTTCGTAAGATACCGTATATTTTCAAGCAAACAATACAAACGAACTCATCTCACATCAACAGTAAGTAGCTCAATCAGCTGGGACTATCAACTTGTCCACCCCCAAATCGATGCTTCAATTTAGGCGTAAACGAACAATAAATCACTTCCAACTTGTCACAGATTGCACATCGCTTTAGCCAATATTTCCATAGAATACAATTCAGCGGTAAACCAGCCGTGTAAGTACTGCCACGGCCGGTAGGTGCCATTGAACCGAAAGCAAGTGGCATTTGATAAATTGATTTTTAACGCAATATTGAGCTTCTTCTTTCCTGTTAACAGAATTTCCTCGCATGGTGACCTGGTCATGGTACATTCACGTACAAAAGCAGATGGAAAACGTCCACGGAACGGCTAGTATGGGATAGCGTCCAACGAAGAAAAGATAAAATGGAGAAAGGCAAAATGTTTTGCTCGTCAACTTTTTTGATAACCTCCCTATTGACTCGTGTATAGCCAATAAATTTAGAAACATGCAATCAGTAAACATTGTGTAGTAACTATACGTTAAATGTGAATTTTGCTTTTCATGGTAAGAAAATGTAGCTTCGATTACAAATGGACAAACAAGTTTGACCGATTTGAACGATTTGAAAAACTTTGTGGAATGCGTCTTCATCATCTTCTATTAACTCCGTCATTTGCTGCAACCTGTGCGTAATTCGTGCGAAAAAAATATTAACCCTTTACTAAACTCCCTATCGAAATGTTAACACATGTTCAAACAAACTAAACAAGATGCAATAACCATTGTAGTTTCGTGACGATCTTTTCGTTTCGACGTTCAAACTTAAACATTTTTTACGTACAATGTCTACAAAGCGTGATACATCTTTACATGAGGGGGTTTTCATTTTTCTAACGCTATAGAGTCCAAAGGTAAACAAGCCATCGCAGGACGACCTATCGATATCGAACAATTTTCTCATCCGGATAGTTACGGATCACTGGTAAAACACACATGGCTCGTTCCTCACGCCTTTCTAGCAAGATACGGCAAAATGTTAAATATGCCGAACGTTTCATAAATCTGGGCAATTGTATAGAATACCCTTTTGGCTGTTTTCTATGACATAGGTAAATAGAAGCAGCTAAATAAAATAATTCCCTTCTGCTTACATTTATATCTAACCCAAGTTAAACATGATTAAAGTTGGATAAGTCATGACGTCAGATTTCAATTACCTTTTTATAGCATGTAGCATTCATTACTTTGTTTACTATCCAAAAATAACACGTTTAGTTCGTTCCAAGTGAACGAAAAAGCTAAATTTTAGCACAACAACCCACATTATCAATCACCTTGTGGTAAGTAATTGTAAAAGAAAAACTGAACCGGATATGAGTGAACACTTATTCCACGCAGATAAATCTATTCAGACATAATTATAATAATAAATAAATGAATTAAATAAATGAAAAAAAAACTTCCTAACAAAATATCAAATAAAAGTTGAAATAGATAGAAAGCAGCTAAATAAGAACTTTTTTTTGTTACACCAGAAACGTTAGGCATATAACCCAAATATTGCAAAGCATGTTACAAGCGTATCGATTTTCATCCATTTTTAGCTAGATTCATGTATCAGCACAAAATTAGCCATAATTGGATAAACGAAGCAATAATATTCTCATGAAAATCTTGTGCATCCCTTATACACTTTACCCAAATATTCACCAACTCCAACGACAAAGTGTGTCTGACATTGGATTTCCTGGTGATGCTGCAAAAAAATTGTTCTTTCCTTGCTTTGATTTTCGCACCAGCAGCTTTTTCTCTGCCACAAATTCACCAGCCGCGTTACCGAACCGTACCAAAGTGGCGAGGGTGTGAAAATATATTTTTCCTCTTGCAGCGTGCGGTTGGCGAGGTTTAGCGAATGCGGTGAACATTCGGAACGTTAATTTGAATTCACGTCAGATTCAATTTCGTCGAGCAGCTTTCTTCTTTTATGGTTAAAAATGTTTTAGCACAAGCCGCCGCCAGAAATGATCGTCCGCGTGGAGAGCTGGAATGTGTGACCGCGTTGAAACTCTTTTTATTCCTTCAAAGTGAACTGTTTTTTCTCGTTTAATCTGGGGTTTTTTCTTAACTATTTCTTGCAGCCCATGGTAGGAAGCAGAAGCAATGCAAAATAAAATGCTTTGAATAATCTGACGCTGTAGAAAAGAAAGGATAACTTCTTTTTAAATTCATCTCATACTTCAAAGGTTTTAGATTGATAAGTTTTAGTAATGTATACATTTTTAACAGTTTCTATAACATATTGCGCGTACAAACATCTTTTAAAGAAGCAGATCATATAAACAGGTACAACTAAATAATCTATATAGATTATGCTATTTTCCACGGTATTATACCTCTGCTAAGTGCGCTTCAACACGAATTGGCACTCAATGAAGTGATCAGCTCAACCCAATACGGGCGGGAAATGGCGTAGTATTGTAAATGATGAAAAGACATTTAATTCATTTAAAGCGATACAAATTGTGAAGGGAAAACCTCAAACGCTAACGTTACACAAAATTTGTCGACGATGGAAGGGGATTAAAAGCATCCAGAGAAAGGGCCAACATAGCGTTCGTCCCAGTTACAACCGATGCATGGTGAGGTTTGAGTATAGATTGGTGAATATTTGAAATCACGCGACATTTGCAATCGTTGTTTCCCCATTTGTCAGGAATTCAAACCAAAAGATGGTTTGATTCGTAACATGGGAGGTATTTGCAGCTATAGCTAAGATCCTGAATGGTTCAATTTGCAATCATTAACAATTAATCAAGATTGATGGTAGCAATTGTTTGTACATAAGCTTTATTTTGATATCTTTTTTACTGTGTAGATAAACATTGGATATAAATTTCTATAGGTATGTTTACTGCATGAAATCGTTTCGTTTAGTTTTATTTATAATGATATAATACGATATGCCAAACAAAATCACAATAATAATTTCAACAAAATCAATGAAACATTTCGTTTAAAGCTGCTTATCATGTTTGTAAGCCATGTAACCCATTCATTCATTCATTGTTTCATTTTATGTTTATTCACGTTGCAGTTTATAAATAATATTCTTGGAAAAATTAACCTAACCTCAAACTGTTTTTCCTGTTTTTTCTCTAAAAACAGAAAGAACATATTTTCTAGTTTAGAATGTTTAATTTCATTTCACAGAAACACTTAAGGTGGTCGTTACGTTAAGACAATTTTTTGTCTAGCACACATCTACAAATAAAAATAAACTCAGGCTGAATTCCGGTTAATCAATCAAATCAAAATTATTTCTTTAGCAAACTTGTAGCCTGATACCAAGAACTTAGGGGAGTCCAGATTGTTCTCGAAAACAGAGGTAATTATAGAACTCATCCTGTTGGCCTTTCTCCTATAGATGCTGTGTTCTTGGCAGGAAAACTAGTAGAAAGAAAAAAATCATTTGTTCGAAAATGCTGTACCCCATTCCCAAAACTTTTGAAAAAATCTGTCAAAAAATGTCATCATTGAGGTTAACATTAGCAACTCAAAAAAAAACACATACAAATGAAGCCAAATTTAACATTAAAAACGCGATAGTCCCTTAGTCGGATAGTCCCTTAGTCGGATCGGTCACGAACATGGTCGGACGAAACGAAGTCGTCGCGGTTGCTCGCTTCCGTGAAGGCTTGTGTGCTGTTTGGTCACGGTGTTGTTCCTTTTCGTGGAAGCAGCTGTTGTAGCTTGCGGGTTACAATGCGTACACAGCTTTCAATGCAGCCCAGGGTGCTTCCTATGTCCGAAGCGGTTCGGATGCTTCGTCCGTTGGACTGTGCCGCGGAGGAGAAACATTCTCGTATGCAAGATGCATGGTGCCTTGTTTCCATGCGTTGTTTTCAAGGCTCTTGGCCATGGAAAAGTGGCTGTAGCCGTTGAAGCTCGGATGGAATGGTTCACATTAAGCAGTTCCGACGTCGTTTCGAAGAGGAATGAGGTTCGATGGGAACAGTTTTTGTCATCAGTCGCTGGCCGGATTAGTGGACTTCTTGAAACACGCCGTCATGGGTATGAACTCAACGTTACCTACCCGGTGTAACACATCCGACATGACTTTCCAGCGTAACCGTTTTGCGCTACGGATTATAAATCGCTGCGGTAATAAACGACAACTACTCTTGCGATGTGTCTCCCTGTAATTGAGGTAAGAATTAAAAAGTGAGCTCGGAAATTAAGTAAAACATTCCATATTTTTATTAAAGAATCTCAACATTTTATTGACGAATCAACTGTTAGATCGTGAGTGATCGAGATCGATTGAAAGTCTCAACTCAAGATTGACGAATTTTAACTTACTAAACATGGGTACAAAAAGGTACAAACTTTACAAGGTAAACAAGGATTTTCCAAATTCAGTAAATCATTTGGTGACTTCGGTGACAAGTTTATATCAGTCTTCGTTAACGAAATGGTCCTACTCTCCTTCAAGTTTGACACATTAAGTAATATTAATCACCTCAATGATAAAAGAATTTTTTATGATTATAAAACGTTTTTAAAAGTAATTTAAAAGTTTAGTTTTTAATAAAACGTTTGTATAATTTTTGTAACTCTATTACACGCAATCCGAAACAACATTGAAATGGAAACAAAGCTGTTCATCGGATGGATTCAATCGCCATTACGAAAGCGTTAAACCTAACTCAAACCGACTGAAAGTGAGGTGCTTCGTAAAGCATTTGCCGATGTTTCTCGCAATAGCTGTCGGCTTTAATTACAATACGATGAAAGCGCCTGTTGCGAAGAGCTATCGATTGCGTCCCATTCATTGGTTTCCCTTTTTAAGAACAGCTGAACCAAAGTTCAGCTAGCGCTTAATTTGATCAGCTTAGCACCAAGCTAAGTAAGCACTAAAACCGTTTCGTGGAAATGTTAAAGATGTGACGATGCCGCGTGCCGCGATAGAGGTGGTACGAAAAGGTGTTTTGACATTTCAACCGAATGAACCGAACCTTAAATCCTCGCAACATAAAACCCTGAAACAAAAACCAAAGTCAAACAGTAGGAAGACCGAGTGAGGAGAGAGCGCACTAGAGAAAAAGAGAGAGAGAGAGGGAGGTGAGCTAAAGTCAACGAAGTGTTTGAGCTGGGGTACAAAGCGTTTCGGGTCATAATTCTTTCTCCTGCGCGCTGTTAACGAATGTCTTGTCCGCCTGTTTTCCATGTTCACCGTGCTCGCCGTATCACGGCATTCTCACCGTTATTCTACGGAACCACCTGCACAACAATCGTTTGGTGTCGTTGAATAAATTATAATATTATTTGCACCAGGGATTCGCGCGTTCACAGTGCTGCTGCTGCTGCTGCTGCTGAGGTGTGCAGAATTCGTTGAAAGCGTACTGACGCTTTGCTGATAGGGTTGGATTTTATTATTTTTCGTTTTTTGGGAAGAGCTTTGCAGCCAAATCTGCTATCACCAACACACCGAAGCAAGCGTTTTACTCACCTACAAATTGTAGCGTGGTTCATTGCGTTTGCTAGCTAGTTCACTCGAGTTCATTGAGATGAAACGCAATTTAAAATTATGTTTAGATTCCAGCGCTTCATTCCAAATCGAAACAACTCAATAACGTCATTCGCTAAAATTACCACCAAATAATCAATATCCGCCTGACACTTTTTCACCCAAATATACTCAATGACTAGCACGGTCTAGTCATTGGCGATCCAAACCAAAGTTTCATCTAAAACCGCACGCTCCACATAAAACCGGGACCAGATTAAAGTTTCTACATGTTCGCTTGATTTTATACATTGACCAAGTGCTGATTTTATTGCCAAAGATAATAATTTTATCTGCGTTCGATGTTTTCCTTGCGTTTTGAAACGTTCGTCGGTTCGTTCGTTCGTTCGTTCGTTCTAGTGCTGCAATCACATAAATGGCCGTGAGGCAATCGCCATAATCTGAAGCAGTCCAAACAAAGGCAAACCGGACGGAGCGGGCACGGACCGTGCCGATGGTGATTGTGTGTTCGCTGCCATCGAGCGAAATGACCAATTTTCACGACACATGTCCGTGGGGAAATCTTAGACGGGCACGGAATGGAAATTGGACCGTTAGTGGTCGCCGATCGATAATCCTAGCCCGACCCACGGTGGCCTGTCCCGTACCGTTCATTGAAACCGATGATCTGGGTTCGCACTTTATTGAACTTTATCGGGCAAATAACAATAACTTTGATTTATTCACTTTCATGCTGCCGAAGCATTTGGGCCCGCAGATTTGAAACACTTTCCGGAATCTGCGCAAGGCTCCGGTGTGTGACGAGCATTGCGCCAAGCTGCCGGAAAGGGAAAGTAAATAAAAGAAGAAGAAAAAACAATGTCAATTAATTCACTCTCCATTCGGTGGCGTGTCTTCGCACGCGGTGGCCACAAGAATAACATTGATTTATGGCATCTAAATCAATGGACAACATTGTAAATATGAACAATACGTGGCTTAAATTGGCGTGAAGTCTAAGCATGATTTATGATTTGATCATATAATGATATTTTTCTCTAACAGTAAAGATCTGTTCGTTGGTCAGTAATCTTATTTCGTGTTTTTTTTTTTCGTTCATTGTATTACGGAATATTTTGTAACAAACAAAATCACCAAAATTGTCATTAGAAAACGTAAGGACGTTTTTGTCATCAATTTCTATGATTAAACGTGATTTGTTGTCCTGAAATGTATTCTGAGCGTTTGTAAATGAAGAATAATGTGGTGACGGCGTCTCGATAAAACCTATTTCCATCCCGCATTCCTCATGAAATCCGATTTATTGCGGCACAAAACGAGAAACACTCACAGGCGTCAGCAAACCCCACCGAGAGCAGCAGGTAGGATTCAAATTACCTACGGCCACTTCCATGAATCATACTTTTGTTGCCCGTTGGCTGGATTGAGCCAAGCAGCTTGCAACCCACTGCATCGGCATCGTCACCAGCCCTAACGTAATAAACAGGTTGACATTTGCAGTACGATCCGTGCCGAAGCCGCGTCCCTTGTTCGAGGCTGGCACAGTGGGCCATAACTCAAAGGGTGTATGCTTTATTTCGATTATGCCCATAAACTTCAGTATATTGTAATAAAAGTGGTACAATAAATATTGATTACGGCAATGTGCGATTTGCCTTCACAGCGGCTACGAGGAAGCTTCGCATATGGGACGCCGAGGCCGAGGCGATTACGCAAGAATGTGGCATGTCCTCTGTGCACCGTAAAATCTACCAACCAACACGTCGTCAGCGAGAGATAGGTGGATACGTACAGCCTTTATGCGCTCGCACAGACCCAACTGCAGCTGATGCAATTGAAATGATACAGAACAGAGATATACAAGCTAGAAAGATAACTTTGAACAAGGAAAAAGCAATATAAGGAAGGATAATGTTCACTTTCACCGATTACTGGAGTGTTTCAGCTTAGAGTAGCTTTACAATTTGTCATTTGCCCAGTATCTTGTCCGATGGATTGAATACAATAAACTTATTTTGCACGACAGGTTTATTTGCAAAAAACAACAACCGTCACTTATTATGACTCAATCCACGCGATTGCATTTAATCAATTAATTGGGTTTGACAGTCTGGCAATAAATTTAATACTAAAAAGTTACTTTAGTATTTAATTACCTGAAAAGAAATTAATTATAAGATAGATTGAGTAATCCAGCTGACAAAAATTAGATTATTAAAGTACATGTAATGATAACATTAAAAAATAGATAAATTTGATAATTTATGCTTTGTTGCACAAAGTTAGTCCACAAATGCAGTTTATAAAATACCATCTAAAATCATTGACATTTTCAAAAACAACCATAAGTTTATCACCAAATTACAAAGAAAAATCTGCTCAAGAATAAAGTCTAAGTAATGTGCCAATGGCTTACTCCTTATTTAACTTCCAATATCAATCACGTAACAAAATTTAAAAAATAATATCTTGGCTAACTAAACACAAAAGATCCAATATTGTTTTTCCAGTTGAATGAGTTAAAAATATTACTTGAACGAAAGTGCTCAAATCTGAAAACAATACTAGAAGTGTTGAATCCTTTCATCCACCCTTTCGCCTTACAATAACGGTTTCAGAATTTATCACGATCTTTGAATTCTTATTCACGATGTAATCCGCACGGTACAGCCATTTGCATTATTGACGCACGAGATCGTATGCAGACGGGACGTTCTTTGCGAATGCAATTGTCCTACAAGACAATTTATCTTGCCCTTGTGGGCAAACATACACTCACTCACACACGATTGCGCACACCTCCCGGGCAATTGGCCTTTCACGATTCATCATAATGATTGCGCCCCAAAAGATACCACTGCTGTCCTTTGTTTCTTAAGGTACGTATAAAACTCACTCCTTCATTCTGCCGTGCCCGTAGAATAAAAACCGAAGAACCGGCTCCATCCGAAATAGCGGCAAAAGGTAAACCAAACTGCAAAGGTACGAAGGGGTCCAACAACTGCAGGAGAGACGGAGATGAAGCGGATGGTGGCAGCGGCGACGGTAGTGGAAATATTGCGGAACGGTTTCCCTAGCCCGAGTAAAATTGGCCCCATGTGAAGTCATGCTTGGTCATAAAAGCATAAAACACATTAGCTGCACCAGCACGAGCGTCGTAATGGGACCTTAAATGTACCGAGCACGGCACCGGAGTCACGCAGGTTCACGGCATACGCAACTGGGGAGGTCATAAAACTATTGCATGACGATGGTGTTGGTGATCAAGCACTGTGTGTGTGTTTTTTTTTTAGTTTTCGTATTTTCTCCCCTCAACAGGCTCGCCAGCCCAAGGTCTAAGTCAATCGTGGTAAGTAATCTACGTGAAGCAGTCAAACTCGGAGCTCGATGGCGGGACCTGCGTCAAGGAACTGGTTGTTTTTTTTTTGTTTTTTGCCACGTTTCCGTATGTTGAGTCGCTCTACACAGGCGATGTAAACCGCCAGATCGCAATTGGTCTGCAGTAGACTTCTTGCGTGCAGAGCACACCTTGGCCAACCGCTGTGGGCTGCACCGTAAACCACCAAACCGCCCACCATCCGCGCACCGTGCACCTGCTTGCCAAATAACCACGCTCGAGAGGGGCCGACTTATCGTGAGTGTGAACATTGTGAGCTTCGGTGTTGTTGGTGCGCTCGTGTTGATTTCTAGTCATTTGGTCGTACGGCAACAGGAAAGGTCCCGGTTCCGAATGCCTATTTACGGGTGCAAAGGAACCATAACGGCTGTGAATGTGTTTGCGAGCCTGTCGACTGCCAATTGTGGTTAGGAGGGAGAGAGGCGGTTTGCAGGGCAAGAGGCGGGGCACGACGTTTGCTGGATGTGGTCGGTTCCCACTGTGCAATGCGGGCTGTAAAATTTGTGGTTTTATTATTGCGATTTGTATAAAGATATAAGGTGTTTTATAACAAATTTATGGTTAGCGTCATTTGCACGGCGCTTCGGCGCTGCACAAACGCACACCGAGACGAGGCGAGGCGTAAGCGTGAGTTTGGGCGTTGGGAGACCCTAAAAGGGGAAGGCTCAAAAATGTTCAACCCATGCTGGTGAGTCAACCTGCGGTTTGACAAAATGCTTACGCAGGAGAGATGAATGGGTAATATTAGCTTCGCTTTAGTTGTAAATATGCAGGCAATTACCTCAGTGCAATAAGTATTACGTGAAGCTGGCATAAACGAGCCGAGGTGTGCGAAATATAATTACTCTTTAATACATAAAAAAACGACGTATTTGTATCGCTTCGAAAGCATTTGCAACGTGTCTGTTTTCTTCTAAAACGGCAAAGTTTTTATTCAG
>JXXB01031719.1:0-11936 GCA_000956275.1 Anopheles koliensis | reverse complement strand
AGAGAGAGAAAGAGAAAAAAAAGAAGGAACGGGTGCGCGCTCTCTTCCGGGAAATGAAACGGGGCGCAGTAGTTGCCCAGTCGATTATTGAAATGCAGCTCGCAGCTTCGTCCCTGGCACGAGCGGTGCACCGAGCGCGACGTAACGTAAAGCAAATAGCGGAAACACATTACCAGCCCTGGAGGGGGCGAGATTGAAGGAAAAATTAGTTCCATTTCCATCAGCTCATTTTATCACTCCCTAGCAACAAATCACTTTGGCTTCGAGTGCTCGACGGAGCAGCTGCTCGAAGATGCATCGAAGCATCTTCGTAGGTGTCGTTGGATTTATGTGGGTGTGTGTATGTATGTGTGTGTCGTTTAAACCAGCAATTGACTGTTCCAATGCACGTCGGGAGTCGTCGATGGATTGTCGTCTCTGTTGCTCGCTCGCTCGGTTTAGTTCACGCCGGGAAGACGAGCTTGTAGTTATGTTTTACGGCTTCCCATTCTCGGTTTTGAAGAATGAGCGAAGGGAAACTTAAAAAGCATCCCGCCGCTTCGCGGGATCCCCGGCAAACGCAACACCGAAGGCATCCCGCCGTCGATAAGCCACCCCAGGAAAACACAGGAAAACTTCGCACTCAGTAAAAGCTTGCC
This sequence comes from Anopheles koliensis, assembly GCA_000956275.1. Lineage (NCBI taxonomy): Eukaryota > Metazoa > Arthropoda > Insecta > Diptera > Culicidae > Anopheles > Anopheles koliensis. The sequence continues at coordinate 11,298 of JXXB01031719.1, read as the reverse complement.
GGGTGTTTTATGTGCCACAAAATGTGAGTTCCGCCCCCTTCCCATCCCGCCGATATGGGAGGGAGGGGGTGGAAACGCTAATGGAAACCGATCGATCGGGTTTTGCGGCGGCCGCGGATCGAGCCCCACGCAAAAGATGAGCTGTTTCCCGTGTTTTTCGATAATTGAATCTCTCTTTTCGGGGGCCGATTTTGTTCCTTCGTTTTTGTTGTTTTTTTTTTTGGTTTGTTTCGCATCCCATCGCGGATATTTATCCACTTTCTCTCGAGCTCGTTTTGACGAAAAATCGAACATTGGTGCAAATTAGGGATATATAACAACAACAAAAACAACAGGGCAAGCGAAAAAAAAAACGACGTAAAAACTCGCATAAGAACGTGCAAATGAAGACAAGAGGCTCTTGCTTGAGGAGATTACGAGCGAAAGCGGCTTCCATTTTTTGTGCGTTTTTTTTTTTTTGTGTGCGAAAATTCCCGCCCCCAACTCCGATTCCGACGATAATTTAATCTTTACCGAGAGCGCATATCTCCACCCTTAATGGTTTCGAAGATGGGCGAGTGCTCCTCCGACAGCAGAAGCCAATTTCGATCGTTCCTCTTTGGAAGGCGCCCGGGTTTTCCCGCCTGCCAGAATAAGTGACACCAGAGGCGGCGTGGGGGGCGACTGTGGGAGGCTTTATGGATTTATTGATATGCATCTCCTGCTCTCACTCTTCTCTTTCATCCCCCTCCGAGCGGGGAGAAAGAGAGACGGAGAGTGTATCCGTTTTTTCAAAAGGAAAACCCAAAATAAAAGCAAGATTGGCAAGAAAAACGAAATGAAACGAGCTATTAATTTCCCTTTTTAATTATTAATTATAAGTTGCTTTTCAAAAACCCGCCGATGGAGGTGGTCCCTCGCGTTTTCGGCCGCGCATGGTACATCACCATCAAAGCGCTGCCAATCAAGCATCTTTCCCTGTTTCTTCCCTTCCGTGTCCAGTTTGTCGCTTCGTCGCAACGATTTTACACTCGGCGTACATGAGTGTACATCCATTTTTCTTTCCTTTTCTGCTGTTATTCTGTTTTACATTAAAAAAAAACACTTAATTCACCACCGTTAGAAGAGATTATTTGTGATTTTTGAAGTCCTTGCTGACGCATTATTCTTATTTTTTGGTTAAATTTTGATGCAAAAGTACTTCCAAACTATATTCGCTAACTTTAAAACACTCCTTCTGGCAAACCACCGACGCAGGAAGCAACGAGATCAATGAGAAATCGTGGCAACCAGCCGCCACTAGGGCACAAAGGCACATGCAAGAAATAGAGTGAAGTAAAAAAAACTCCCATAAAATAGCTGCTGTTTCCTGCCTGGAGCAAATTTTCACCGAGCGAACCATGCAAACGCTTGCTAGTGATGTGATGTACGTGCGGGTGAGGTGAAGGTCACGTGTCGTTTGCTATTTTTAAACTAACACGCAGATTTTTTCGCTTCCATTTTCTACGCGCCACTGGGCGCCTCCATTGAGAGAAACTTGTGGAGGAAATGCAAAAAAAAAACTCTCACACACACAAACACACATCACAACAACAGGTGAAAATGCACCCCGGTAGTGACGCACACTCGGCGAACACATTCTTCCACAGTGCTTTGTTCGTTGGTGAGGTGGCGCTCGTGGCACGTGTAATAGAAGCAACAGAGGAAAAAAAAATGAAAAACGCAACACCAACCATGCGCCGGAAAAGGTTGCGCCGGGCGTTACAAATTGCAACCGAACCGCGAGATCATCTACTCGATACATCCTCCTTCTAGCGATCGATCGGAATCAATTTTCTCATTCCCGGGGAGGTGGATTTTCCGTGTTAAACACAAGAGGAAAAAGAAAAAAAATACCACGCGCAACGAGTCGCGGGAGAAGCAATTTCCGCTCATATGTGCATCCCAGTGCATCGGGATGGTTGAGTGGGGTTTTTTCCGGGGCTGTTAGGAAAGCGGGCAGCGAGCAGCGTGCGTGTGAGTTTGAAAATAGCCCTGCGAGAAACGAAGGCAATGAGGATAGGAAAAGGGGACGTGTGAGACTAAAATTCGATTTCAAGTTTTTTTTTGCCTATCGTATGTGCGAGAGGTTAAAGGAAAGAAAATTGCAACCGAAAAGTCCTTCCCGGACCGGGACGGATCACCGCTTCGTTCGGAAGCGTTCCAACGTGGTGCTGTGCGAAAGAGATGAAGGAGGAAAAAAATGGGAGAAAAAATAGTTCATTCGAAACAACCCTTAAGGATGAATTTTAGCCGCGTGCGTATGTTTGAGTAGGGCGAAGTAAAAGAAAACTCGCATCGCTGCGCACATCGGGGAGCAGCCCAACCCAGCCCGGAACCACTTCAAACGGGGCTCGAATCGTCAATGGCGGTGCGCCTTCCCTTTTTTAATGTCTCTATCGCCTTTTGCTCTTTAGCTTTGCTTTCCTCGTCGTTTCCGCACATTCCTCGCACTCGCCATACTTCGATTCAAACGACCTCGATCGTAATCGAAGCCTTGCGTGGATGTGTCCGGCAACTAGTGCCATTCACGAGCCGAAAGGACAGAGTAGTTTTTTTCACTTCCCTTCTCTCTCCCTCACTTTATGCCCACCACTTCAAAGATGCGTACAGTGTCGCTTCGTCACCAGTTTTGCCGCCTTTCTCTCGGCGCACAACAATTTTCCGGAAATTCGCTTCGCTTTCGTCCTTGATGGTTCATGCAAGCGACGGGAAACGCGGAACGGCGCGAAGAAAGGCATGATTTTTGCCTTCTATCGCGGGGCGGCTCGGCTTGCGTCTCGTGCCGGGATTATAAAACGGCGGGTGCGGGTGCAGATTCCGGGTTTTCCAGCAAGGACACGCGACGGTCTGTGAGCCGCTTGTTCATACTTCCGCTTGACTAAACGATCGAAAACGACACGCTGCTTGCAGCAGAAATAATTGCTCCCGCTCGCTACTCGAGGCGAGGGTGGTTCGACTTTTTTTTTGTTAGTTCCGAAATGACCAAAGACGAAAGGAGGCTGAATGCGTCTGATCATCCTCCGCCGCTTTATGGTGGATAGAAAAAATACAAAAAAATAGATGTCCTCCCTGAAACCGGTCACAAAAATTTCCCTCATCCTATTAGGCAACCCGCTATCCGCTTATTGCGAATCGGTTCGTATTTGCAGTCGCTGTTTTTTTCTCATGCTCCAACTCATCTTCTCACGGCCGGGCATTTGGTCGGACCCCGGTTCAATACCCGATTTTGCGACTCTTGCGTTGTGCGGTTGTTCGTTTTCATTTTTTTATTTGCTTTACTTTTTGCATCAGACGACGATTTTTCAGCTTTCATCCCGAGGATGGGTTTTTTTTCTCTCTCTTCTTTATCGTGATTTTTTGCTCGCTCTTCCAGCGGGTGAAGAACAGGGGGTGTATTTATTTTGGGTTCATTTTTGCCTTCCGTCATCGTTAGTCCGGGTGGTAAAGGACCTCCTTTGGTCGCTATTATCATCATCGCCATCATCATCCGCAGCAGGAGCATCATCATACCCTGGCCCGTTCCGGATCCGGCCCATCCGGGATCATCAATACATCGTTTATCATCAAAGGATATTTGGCATTTGCCGGACTGTGTGTGTGGGTGTTTTTTTTACTCTCTATCTCCTCTTTGTATTGTTGCGCCGTTGAATCACTTCGATTCCATCCCACCTCGAGGTGCAGCAGCAAGCGAAACTTGTTAATTTTGGCCCCAGAAGAAAAAAAACGAAACAGAAGACGGGCAGGCCCTTTCAGGACGAGGGTTTGTCGCCCGTCGCCCTTCATCGCTTTCGGGACAAATTAGAAAGCGGTTCTTCGAAGGTAGAAGGAACTGATTCGCTTCTGCCGGTACGGCAGATGACCGGCGTGGTCCGAGCGCCAGGGAAAAGGGACCGATCGGTGGCCGCCAAAACGTGATGGATGAGCAAACTATAGCTTTTTCCGTTCAGCCGCACACAGGGAGTGAGCCGCTTCTCCCAAAAGGCGAGCCACACTTCATCGTTCACTCGCATCGCCACACACGATTGCAAAGGTTACATCAAACACGAAACACGCACGGCATGATGCATGGGCTTGATGAAGAGCAGATAAAGCAGTGTTGGTAATGGACAGACTCGGACAACTTCTCGGTTTTACACCGTGCCAATCACCAGCGGCAAGTGCGCCAAAGTGAAGCAATCCTTTTGGTGCACGAAATTAAAACGTTTTTGATATTTAAAATTACAAATGATACTTTTTTGGTGTGAACAGAGACGAACGGCTTGTGTCCGACAAGTAGTACTCACTTGAAGGTGAGTGATCCATATGAGTGACGAGGTCTCATTTAATCCATAATTATTGAGGCACAAAATTATTAAATAATTACTATTTTTCTAATGAGCGGTTGAGAGCTGAGCCTTTTTTCATAGAGTTCAGTGTCAGTGATCAGTAAATAAAATAGTAAACCGTCACGCAAATCCGAAGAACTAACGATTAAAACGTACAGATGTCTTGGGTTTATTATTTATCCTTCTCCCACTGACAGGCTGTATCTAATATTCACTCAATTTCAATATTCGATCTAGTAAAGTTTAAAATAAATTCAAGCGTATAGTGTATGTAGTGTAAAATTAAAATCTTGAATAACATGTTGGATGTTGGATGTTGTCATCCAAGAGGCTAAAAAAGTCTCGAGTTATCTTTATAAATGTATTGTTATTTTTTAAGCCATTTTAGAATATTGATTTAGTTTTCATTCTCATAGCATAATTTAACAATTTTCAAATGTAATGTTTCATATAAAGCAATTACTATCTCATTCCATTAGTAATTAAAAGTGGTAGAAATCATGTAGAATCAACGAGATCGTGCTGAGCTCCTATCTGAGTGCGGAACTCTCATAATATGTACTCCCCAGCTTAGTAAGCGGTCAACTTATCTAAACAAATTAATTACTTTACCAGCCGCTACATTCCATGAGGAAGAATGAATGAGCTATTTTTACTTACTGTTAATACTTTGGTAGAAAATAAATGTAAACTGGTAATGCAAACGCGACCAGACCACTGTCAGCCATACGCACTTGTTGGATCTTTTCAAATCGCTTGCAAAAAGGCACGCTTATCGTAGCGAATATCCACCCACCACGCGTGTTTTCGCCCGGCCACCTAAAAAGGGGCGTTACGTTACGTGGCCCAATTCGAACGGCCAAAACATACCACACGGGCAGCCGGGAATGATACGGTCCGATACGAACCCGTGCACCGAGCGAACCCCTTCCATGACGCCCACCGAAACGGAGCATTAGATCCACTGTCCCTGCCACAATTAGCTGACTGCACTCGATGGCGTACAATCCGAATGGCACGTAGGCTTCCCGACGCACACACGCACCCAGTTCATAATTCACTTTCTCCTCGACGACGCTCGGAACGCAGGACGGTTCGGTACAGCGTTCGGAAATCAATCGTACGATGGATGCCACTCACTCCTCACACCCAGACGTCCAGCGTTTTTCACTGCCGCTTTCATCGTTGCCACCGGTCCCTCCCCGACTCACACTCACACACAAATGGTGGACATTGTTTTTCGAAACAACACCGGGGCAGATCAGGTGGGATGCGCTTTTCAGACGAACATTACCGAACCGTCACGGCGTATTTGATGCGGTTGCGTTTGAGTGTCGCTCGGTGCGGGACGTGCGGGTGCGGGTGCTGTTTAGTTGGCACCACTCAAAATGTCATTGCATTGTACGCTTAAATCACTTCGATTGGATCATCCTTTTGTGGAGTGCGGAGATGCGGTCGGTGCTGCGTTCGAGTTCGCAACATGGCAACGCGATTCGAAACGGTAGCGTGAGAGTCTTTGAAGTGTTTGTTAAGAGTCCGCTCAAGCATCCACAAAGAGTGTTTTCCGTTCAAGTGCAGTTTGCAAACAATATAAGTTTATTTGCCCGGAAATGAGAAACAATGCACGACCGAAAGTTTCAAACATGAATTCATCTTTTCAAGTGTCAGAGTTTTATGTTCCTTGGAAGATCGTTAAAAATTTTAAATGTTACTTATAATATACATGGTGTGTTTATTTTTTTCCAACACTATCGATCACTTCAAATGTATTTGGATGCTAAACTGAACGTATTAAAAAATTTGTGATTAATATTTTAAATTGTTTTTTTTTTATTTTTTTTATAATTCGTAAAAAAGTATGTCCAAAAGGCGTATGAAATCACTATGTGAGAGTAAAAATGGTTTCAAAAGCTACATTGGTTTAATGGACAGTATGAATCAAATTGAAAAGATATTCCAACGGGTGCGGGATTTAGATCGTTTTAACTGGATCAGAATTGTCCGCCACCGTGAAGATTTATGCAATCAATTAAAACTAATACCCTGACGAATCTGGCACAGGGAAAAAAAAATAAAAAGACCTGTAAAGATCCCACACCCGCCCGGGATGACAAATTTCCCGGTGTAAGCGATCTGTTTCCCACTCATCTCTGCTCCGCCTAAGGTCATGTTTATTTCTGCACCGAGGACCTTTACAAATGGCACGGGAAAAGGCCCTCACTGGGTGCGTATAAAATATCAAATTTCCCCCTTCCCCGTTCCTCCACCTGGATGCTGTGGGGAACCGAAAAATGCATGCAAAAGTGCTTCTGGTAGCTGCTCGGCCGTCCCTTGCTTTGTCGGCCGCAAATCGAATGATGGAATTCAATTTTCAAGGACGGTTCCCGCGGAATGTGGCAGAGGAGGGTCACACACGCACACACGTGTACCGGAACGAGCGAGAGAGAAAGAGAGCGAGAGATGTATGATGCATAGCTTTTCCTCCCGGGTAAAGACACCTTGAATGGGCATGGTTTCACCGAGCGCCGGGGATGAAATTCCGGGTGGGTTTTCGCAATGAAAATCGCTGTTGCGATTACACTCCACCGTAATGTCCTGAATGCTCGGGGAGCGGCTTCAATCATCTGGGGAGGCTGGAGGCAGAACCGAATGCCAATGAATGGAAAGCCAAGGCCCGGGCATACCGCCGGAATCGAAATTTCATTCAATTGAAATAAAACGAGCGCCGGGTGAGGGGAGGGAGGGACGGAGGCCTGGCAAAATAAGAGGAAGAAATGAGTAGCACATTTCTCTACGGCTGTACCTTCTATGCTGGGAAAAACTAGCACCAAAAGAAGAGGAAGAACGAAACAGGAATGTTGAAGAAACTCATTCGTCCAAGAAGCAACGACCAGTTCGGGATTTATTGTACAATTTATGTACACACTTATACATATGTATGAGTGTGTGTGTGTGTGTGTGTGTTATGATATGTACATTACACACACCACGATCGCATGAGTTACAAACCCTCCCCGGTGTCAGGGAAGGAAAATGGTTCACCTTTCACCGGTGCCTGTCGGAACAGGATCCAGGGAGTCCTGAGACCAGTCGTCCTGGGCGACTCCTAATCCAATCGAGCGAATTGTGCAAAACCCCAGCCAAACCGCCTGTCAGTTGGGGTTGGTAAATGAAACCATAGGAAAACCGAAAAACCTGCCACCCTTTCAAACGATGGAATAACGCAACCGTCGAGACGAAAAATAAACACCAGCGTAAGCGAAACCGCGAGAAAGAAAGGTAAATTTTCCTCCCCCAAAACCGATTCGATGTCCTTTTTTTGGCAGAACTACTTCCGAATTTCGCATTGCAACTCAAACGCTGGATTTTGAATGTTTGAATCCGGTGCAGTGCTTTGTTTTACTTAAGCTAACTTGGTTTTTGAGTTTTGCCTTCTCCAGCTTCCAGCACAAGTACACCGAGGTTCGTTTCGTGTTCATTTATGTGTCAACTCTCGTTTCCCTTGCCATGCAAACTATGGAAAAAAATTATAGTAGCTAATTTTGATTTTTTATAACTACTCGTACCTAACAATTTTGATACACTCGTTAGAAACAAAATATTACCCTTCAATGGTGTTGGATTTTGTATTTGCAATAGAAAAACAGGTAGAATTATTTTGATTTTTAAAAATTTATCCTCCTGTTCAATGCGAAGAGCTTTCCTTTAATTTTACTAATGAAACTAGGTATAGTACCTTATCAATCATTTACCGATTATCGAAAACATGCAACTCGTATTTGAGATTCAGTCAAATTCGTTCAAGAATTCCGAGCTATTTATAATTCTTTTCGAGAGTTTTCCTTCTTTTAAATAGTTTCATCAAAATCCAATGGTTGAAAGCTTCTGTAGAATTCTTCAGAGCTGAGTAATTCAAACAAAAATGAATCTTTCAAAAACTCATCCACCATTCGTTATTAATTCGTAATACTTGAATCGCTCAGCTTGAATCCTTCAATCGTTTGAATCGACGATGAATTAACATGAATTTCGAAATATTCATGAATCTCATGAATCTTAAATTCACTCGTCTAGTGGGAAAATTCATTCCGATTAATGAATCTCTGATTCACCAAATTCGCAAATCATTTAGCAAATCAAACCATTTCCCATGAGTTACGTTTCGTTAGTTGAGCCAGAACTGCGCGCGTCAAGGTCGCACCCAGGAGTCTTAGTATGGTGGGAAAAATTGCACCCCATTTTCGCGTTTCCCCTGCGATTGTTTTGTTTCGAGATGTTTTTGTGTAATTCGCGTAACCTAAAATAATACTAACTCCAATTACAAATTGTTTGCACATCACGCCTCCTTCTTTACCCCCTCCCCCTCCACCTACGCTGCTTCATCCTACACCCACTCGTACGAAACTGCCAAAATGGTCAAACATTGGAAAAGTGTTTTTCTTTTCAGCAAAGTCGTTTCCGTGCGTAACCGGATGCGGGATTATTTATTTTGCATCCCGGATCCACAGAAAATTGTGCTTAGTATTTGTTTTAAATAATGCATTGTGGAAAATTGCACGTACACACACACATACGCGTGCAAAACAGGGCCGCCCGTCAGGAAAAGTGTCAGAAAAAGGATACGCGGTTGTATGCAAATTACAGGCAAGTCGAGCACATTTTCCACCTGTAAGCACGCAGCTCGCGCGCCTCGTGTTGATATTAACATTTCAATCCACCCTTCCTCTCTCCCCTTTTCTCTCTTCTTCCTTTTTCACCAACCCCTTCCCGCTCATCCTTTCCGGTGCTGAGAGCGAGTGCGGGTGAGGGGCTGGGAGCGCGGGGCTGTGGATGGGATGCGTGAAACAGAGGGTGTCGAAATAAAAGCGTCAATTTCGCCAACGATCTTGTAAAAGGGCATGTTTTACCATACGCAACCAGCTCCTCGGAAAATGCAAGATCCTTTCGCAAGGACCCCAAAAACGCGCACGGAAAACGGAAATCCGCTGGCAATAAAAGCGAAGCAGCAGCAGCGAAGAGCAGCGCGGACGCGAACTGGATAAACAACGACCGAACGGGGGGGATGGGGTGGGTGTGTTTGGGTAGGGAGGGTTTGGCAGAAAACGGGCGAATAAACAATTGTGAATCCTTTTCCGGTCCCGACCAGCAGCCCCCGGAAAGCGGAAAATTCAAATCAAAACGAATAAAACTGCTTCTCGTTTTCTCGCCCCTTCTTCGGAAAAGCTACTCCATCGCTTTCTTTATCTCTCGCTCTTTCTCGCTTTCTTTCGATTGGTGAAGGCAAATTTTCAGCGGCGAAAAACGGATTTCCCTTCCTCCTTTTGCTCCTCGCTTGCAACCGATGTTCCGGTCCGGGGTTTTGCTTGAATTTTGTTTTCTTTTTTGGTGATTTTCCATCCATCCCCTAATCGGTTGCGGCTCCTTCAGAAAGGAAAGGCCGCTGCCGGGGGACGGCGGAAAACACGCACTAAAATAACTTCACTAAAACGACCGGGACGTGTATGAATATTATGTCTTCAGGATGTCGGTGGAATGCGTGAGTATCCCTTCCATCCTCGGTGCCTTTCTTTTCGGCTTCCGTTTCCTTTTTCTCCCCTCCACTCCAAATGGGTACCGACGATCGACCATTTAGCGCCATGCGAGTTGCTGTGTTTGTATGTCGTTTATGTTTATTGTTGTCAATGGGCGAAGGCGGCGTTCCTCCTCCCACGTTTCCGATTTCACACGGACGCTGACCACCGCCTATGGAAAGCCGTTCAAGCGGTTGTTTTGGCCCCGAGCAATTTGCTTCTTTGAAAACGGGAAAGAAAAGCGGTGCGATCGCTTTCTGTTTCGTGTTTCTGGGCTTTTTTCTTTCCTTCCTAAAATCAATTCCAACACAATCAATCTGATATATCCCATGCGTCTCCAAACGTAGCATCTCCTTTTTTCTCAGCGTCATTACTTATCAAAACGGATTTACATAAAAATCTCAGATCGCTGCAAACTATTGAAAAAGGATCGGAAATATCGACCCAGCCGTTCCTGAGGTCGTGATTTTCCATGAGATTTTCTATCAAAGCCTCTTTATCAGATTTCAAAATATACAGATATCTTACTGGTTTTCCACAAACGGGGGAAAAAAATTGTAACATTTACATTTACAGTTTGGTCCATTGTTTTACTGTCCTGAGTTGAAACGGTTTCCTTTGTAAATCATGAATTAATTGAAAAGCTTATGTCAAATTTAAGTCTTAACCAATAAACATTTATGACAGTTCATAAAGTTTGCGAAAATTTTATTTAATTATTTATCAATAGACATGGATTAGTTCAAAAGGAAAACAAATACAATTTATTATTTTTTTTTGTTTTAGTTACGTATTATTAGTTCGAAAAACATTATAGTAAAGGTTTTATCCATTTTGAAAAATCATATTAGTTTGAAAAAAATATTCAAAGAAAAACGAAAACCAAACACACTCAAGCGTTGCTTGCAGCAAGTTTCTGCTCAATCCTATTCCCGGACCTGGCGCTGCATTTGGTGCATCATTTCCACTTTGCCCTCCGAAATCGAAAATCGCCCGAAACGAGGGACAAAATCCGACCTGCTCATTCCGCCCGGTGGCAAATATCGAAACCGAAACGAGTTCGATAAAGAAATTAAAATCAAGCGACGCTAGCGCTGGGTGGTTGCACGTGAAGGGAAGAAAAAACAGAAGTCCCCATGTTGACCATTCTCTGACCTCGTTTGCGTTTGCTTCCCTGCCTCATCGGGGCTCGCTTTACCTTATCTAAAGTGGTTTTTTCCTCTTCACTGCGCTGCCGATCTGGAGCAATCATGGTGCGCTTTTATTTATTATTTTCAAATTTTCCCTTATGACACGGTCTGCACTTTGCACTGCCGGAGTGTTTTTCGTCTTGTTATTATTTTTATTCTATACTTCGTTCTCTCTCTCTCTCTCTCTCTCTC
>JXXB01031711.1:0-10737 GCA_000956275.1 Anopheles koliensis | reverse complement strand
GAGAGAGAGTGAGAACCAATGAAAGAAAAACAACAGTAAATCCCTGGGCGTCGCCTACTGTGGATTGCGTAAATATTGCGTTCCGCGGTCGGTCGCGGCCATCGTCGTGTTTGCATTGCATTTCACGGTGCACCTTTACTGCACCACGCGGCAAATTGCACCACCGCTGGTCAGCTTCGGTGCTGCAATAAATATTCCTCACCCCGGGACGATAATCAGCCCTCTCGACGGGCCGCTCGTGTGACTCGCCTTTTTTTGCTTTGTTTCAAGTGTGATATGAATATTTATTCAGCCTAACGCTCTTACGACGTGCAAATTACTTGAAATCAATATTATTACGCAGTAATTATGATGATTATTCGACGACCGTCGACGTGTTCAGCGACGTTTCATATTTTTTGAACCAGTTTTGCCCCGTTCCCCCTTCACCCTGCACCCGCCGTTTGCACAACTGTTCCGGCTCGCGAAGTGCGTGCAAATCGGGGACACAACGGACACGAGGAACCGACAGGGACAGGGTAGCACGACGAGCATACCTCAGCAACATGATAACGGTACATAAATTAATTAAGTCTTCCATCCATCCGTCCCCGCCTGCCGCATGTGTGCGTTCCGCGCCTTGTAAAATCACAGAAACAAACGCGTGGACACGTATTTACCTTTCTGCTACCGACTGGTGCTGCTACCGACTGGTCCCACATATTCAAAGAAGTCCTGACGCATTCCGCACGCTCGCACGGTGGATAGTTTTTAATTCGCATAAAATCAGAAAACGGTCCGAAGCGACGCGAATAACGAACGGGGCTTCACCGTGCAAGGCGACAGATAACTTTCAAAATGGCGTCCGCGGCACGATGAGCACAAAAAGTAGCATAAAATGTATCACTATTCAGCGGGTCTAGGCCCAGGCCCGATTATCATCGCATCGCATCGCGTCGCGGAATGGTATGGAGCACCGCACAAAACCGGAGCTCCTAATTAAACAACCAACCCCGGAGCTCGCTCGGAATGGCCTGGTAAATCATCGGCCCGGGCCTACTTACACCTACCACTCGTGCGCATCTCGCGTGCGCTATCTCGCGAGATTCAAAATCGTCTCCCAAATCAGCCCCCGGTTGGCCGGTCGAGCCAAGTGGGAACGACGCTATAGGCCCTTGAGCGAGCAGTAGGCGATTGAATATTCAACAGTAGGCGGCGTCTAATCATAAATTCAAATCACATTTCTTTTCAAATCCGTCCATCGATGAGAGTTCGGCGAAAGAATCCGCCATTGATGTTTCGAACGACATCGAACGGAAAGCGGACGGAACAGAAAACAACAAAAATGCTCCCAAAACAACCTCGATCTACTTAATGCTTCCTCTATGCCGCTAATAGAAGCTAATACATATTGAAAACAGTTAAGCAACCAATGGAGCAACGAGCACGATGACTGTAAAAAATCATTACCACTAATTAAATGATTATTACAAGTGAAAAAGAAGCCAAGAGACGAACCCTTCCTTTGGGTTCAGCTACCTCAAATGCTCGTTTCCATCAGGTTGCTTTTCGACAGTAAAACGTGTAATTATCTGATGGAAATCTAATCTAATTACAACCGTCCCATTATCGCCTTCAAAACAACAATTTACTATTCTCTAAGGAAGAGCCAAGATGAGAGAGAGAGAGAGACAGTGAGAGCGAAAGAAAGAGAATGAAACAGGTACCTAATCTAGTTGCCCAAAACGCCTAAAACCTGTTACTTCCGAAAAAAAACGGTCGTCGGCTCGGAAAAAAAGCAAAAACGAATGGGATATCGAATATTTATTTATTCTAGTTCACTATCATCTTGTTATATTTTTATGGGTTATTAATTTGCGACTCTTTTCCACTCCTGGTGCTCTTTCTCGCTCGCGCTCTTTCTTTTTCACCCCGGGCTCTTTCAAACGATGGCCACTTGTTAATTTTAACCACCTCCATCCCGCGGTAGCTTTTGCCTTAGAATGTTAATGATTAGCACATTCATTTTGTGTGTGTGTGTAAGTGTGTGGTGAAGACCCGCGGTCTCCATTTCCCATTCCATAACTTATTTTCCTACGGACACGTACAAGCTTTTAATATTTCATGTACCTCGGGGTCCGATGATTGCTTTGGAAAATGGAAATGTAGCGCCAAAGTTTGTAAATGATACCGTTTTTTTTGTTCCCTCTTCGTATAACGCAACGAATCTGTTTTCATTTGTGTAAGGAAAGTTGGTTGGTTAAATTAATTAGGCAGCGATCGTTCCCGCGCACTTTCCCGAGCTCGGATATCGTCATGCATCGAGTAGGAACCGCGTGGTATGAGCGTGTAAAGTGCCTCGTAACGGCGTGTATGCGGGTCTAACCCGAAACCTATCCAAATCAAAACAGTACCTAACATTCACACCTTCCCGGCTGGTGGATAATTCATTTGGGAAAAAATAACATCACACGGAATACTAGTAAACAGCCTCGTTTAACTCCTGCCCTGCGCTTCGGCCATCATTTTCCATTCATACCGTCCGCACCCCATTTTTCTTAAATTAATAACGCTTTTAACGGTACACTTTGTGTCGTTGGAAAGTTGGAAGCCTATCGTGGCCACGGAATCGTTCCATCATTCTTTTCCCTGCGCTATCTGGTTCATCTCGTGACATTCGCCGCTTGCATGTACATGTGTCCTTGCGGAGGAACCTGCAAACGTTGGAAGGATACCAAAAGTAAGAACCTAATTTTTCAATTAGAGATAAGGGAAGCGATACTTACATGTCGTTCCGGTTGTACCTGTCAAATCGAACTTCTTGTACCGCAGAGACATGTCCATCGTGCGTCCAGAAATAGCTATCGTTCCTGTAAAAGACAACCGATTGAGAAGGGCATTTAGTTGGCAACGGTTCAAAAGGGCGAGCGAATTAAAATAGAACGAATGACCGTTTCCCATATCATACGTTAACGGGAAATGGTGGAAACATGGACATGGAAAACTTCATTAAAAAGATTACTTTATATAAATTGTAGTATGAAAAAATATGTTTGTTATAAAAATAGAACAAATAATCGTAGCAAACATCGATTTTATATGACACTTAGCGCTTAGCGACATCTTTTGGTGAGCTGGAAAACTAAACCAATTTTACTCATTTTCAGGAACATTTGTTCGATGAAACTTTGGTAATTAAAATCGGATATTGTCCATTTCGCTCCCTAACCAAACATTCCATCGTTGTTTATAGAAGCTAATTTCCAAATACCGTCATCAGCATGCAGATTTCCACGGTTGCTACTGTTTTTTTTTTTTGCTCCTCCCATTTCCCCAGCGACAACCAATTTCGCTCCAAACGACACGCCAGTAACGTATTATTTGCCAACAAAATAACTGCAGCAGATGGTCTCGGAACGACCCATTACAACCGGTGCCGGCCAGGAGTTTCTTGATTAGCGTCGGAATCGAACGAAACGGGGTCCGGGGCAAAACTTTCTGTCCGCACACGCCATCGCCATCGGGACTTTTGAGAGATCTTCCGTCTTCGGCAAAGGAGGATACTTGCTTACTGGCTCCTGTTCGCAGCAGGATGATATATGCGATGGATGTCTCAATTACCGTGTCTGCTCTGTGTCTCGGCCGTGCGATCGAATACACCCCCAATTTTGGAGCCGCAAAGCAGCATCCTTGCCCGTCATTTTCACCCACTCCGTGGTTCGTGGTTCGCAGGGCAAGCAGACCAAGATAATTTCACGCTTCACCAGGACCGACGCGGCGAGGATGCGGTGGGCTCTTCTGCTTTCGGTGCGCTGGACAAACTTTCTGATTTATAGAATGGTTCATTAAAATGATTTAATGAGCGATACTCGGCAAGAAACCCCGGAAAGGTACTGCTTGGCATACAAATACGTGCCGGGCTGCGGGACGATATCGGGAAATCGAGAATGGGAATGCGCTGTGCGCTGAGGGGTGTTGATGGAAGGACATGCTTTGGACATTAGTTCCAGACGCGGGCGCTGGAAATGGACATCGAGACAGTGGTTCCCGGCGTGGACTGGCGCACGATGGGAATTAAATATTCACCAGAACACGTCCCACAACGCACGCTTAATTATAGCGGACGGTTACACAGAGTCGATTAAATCGAGCCATGCCAACCGAAGGCAACCGAATCCATCGAGAATCTTTGCATCTAATGGTACTACTTTTAGGGACGCGGCCGTTTGAAAAATCGAAATCGACTACATATAAATAATCTCGCCTTATTTATCAACCCACAAAACCCACAAACCAAGCCATCCCAATCAAAGCCGTGGCGCGAAATTGCACTTCCTGTTTCCGGTTCCAGGACGGTCCTTTTGCAAACTGCAACCGCCCGAGATTACTCTCGTTTGCTGCGGAGATGTTCCGCTTCATTTCCGGTGAAAAAGAACGCAACGAAACGCTGCATGCATTTTGGCGGTGCCACTGGACGATAGTTTATTCCTCACATAGACGCACACACACTGACATAGAAAATGGGTGAAAATTGACTTCAGCTACACATCCGGATGAGCGCTTTTCCCATTCCCGTGCTCGTCCCGCCACATCCCAGCGGTGAGGGAAATAATAGCAGAGCGAATTTAGCACTGTCACTGGGTTCGGAAAATCCAATGGACACCGCAATTTCGAAGGAGAATCGAGTCTGTTTGTGTGGGTGTCGTCTGTCCGTTCAATAATGGTTCCGTGCTGGAGGGCAAATATTTTACCCCAGTGGAGCGTGGATTGGGGACACATTTACGTTATTAATGGAAACTGTCCCGAATGATCATTTTTCAACCTAACACCCAAAATTTCCCGGGCCAGGAAACGTGTACAAGTGAGCGCATATTCAAATCCGATGTGCTAAGCAGCCGTGTCCCGTTTCTCGGTCAGTAAGTGGACACGGTCGTGCGTCGCGTCGGCTTTCGCTCGATTTGTCATCCTTGTCGCAAGGGACAGCTTAAAAAATCATTTTCCTAATGATTATGGTGATTATGGTTTTGGCGCGTCCGTGCTTGAAAAGCGCCTGCCTGAAAAGAACAACAAAACTTCGTATAATTTAGTCATTTTTCTTCCATTTTTACTCATCTCGGTCAAGTGTGTGGGATACGGTGGGACGTTTCCCCTCTGCATACGGATAAAAAAAAGCACGGCCTACTGGCATGAAATCCTTCGTAACATGTTTTGACACGGCGCCCTTGGCCTCCCTTGATAATACACTTTTTATGACACCCGATTATTCACGGCTTTTACGCCGGGAGTGCACGGTGGACGGTCCGGTCCAGCAATATGATTGATTAGATCATCTTCGGTTCGATATCGGCAAGGAATAGATGGAAAGAAATGAGTTTTTTTTAGGCACTTTCCGCTTTCCCCTGGCGCGTAACTTTCCCCATGCGTAATTGCAGACCCGGTTGATACGGAAAACGTTACAGTACGATGCAGTCGATCTATCTTTGACGGCTGATTACGATAGGGTAGGTGGGGGAGGGAGGGTTTGTGTTTCCAAAGTACACCCACACAAACATATACACCATTTTTTTACAACCACCGTCCATCGTGCGTGCGAGGTGCGAGAAATTTCATATCCAATAACCGAATTAGCGCTGTCAAAAGCAGTTTTCATCATGCCGGATCATGCCGCATTTTCCCAGCGACCAGCGTAACAGCACCGACCACCGTAAATCTGTAATCCAAGGTAAAATACATTATTTATCCACTGAGGCGATGCGGTGGATCGAACGGCAGGTAAAAGGGTAGTGATGCTTGCGTTTTCAATCATCCATCGGGGTTCACTTCGCAACTTCGCCTTGCCTTTGTCTCGTCGATATTACAATGTTTTTCACTTGCCTTGACGGTTGAACTAATTGATTACGCGCCGGTTCGGCCTCCCTCCCCACCCGTCCAGTGACGGAAAGGGGCGAAAAAAAAAAAACAATCGAAACGGAACTATAAACCGAACTCCTCTTGCATTCGCTACTAATGACACATTATAGGAGCACAAATTCGCCTCCATTTTTTTTTTTTTGCTTTTCCTGTTGCTCTTCCCCGCGGATTTATTAATATACCCACCCCGGCCAGTACCATAAACATATTGAAAAGTGGCTCTTAATTAAAAAGAAATCGCGTCCGTGGAAACTGAATGATGAAAATGAATTTAAATCGAATTGCGATCGCTCGCTTGGCGACCGTTCGGGCGCGTGCAAAAACAAAAATGAAATCAAATAAAACAATTCAATGCGAGCCGGCTCCACCGCTGCGAATGCGATGCGCAAAAGGAGACAGGAGACGAGGAGACAGAAGCAATCAACAAAAAAAAAAACATGCGCCACTCTTGCGACTAACAAACGTGGAAAATGATACAATGAAATGAGTAATAATGAAATCCAATCCGTCAGGACAGTGGGAAAAACTGGCCCGAAGGCACACGGGAAGGTAAGCCAAATGTGCCATTTTTTATTAGTTCGCCAACGATCCAGACCGCCCGTGTGGACACCACCTCCGGGCGGATGGACATATTAATGTCTAAACGGTTAATCCGGCGGAATGTTCAATGCTACACAGTCACAGATAAATGCTCCGCTGCCGTGGATGATGGCATTCAATTACTATTTCGTTGTGTTGGTGGTGGTGATCTTTTTCCTATACGCGAGTTCGAGTGACTGTTTTTTCCACAATTTGGCCGTAAAAAAGACGTTGTTTTTTTTTTTTTTTGGTTGGACAAATCGAATGTTTTGTCATTAATATTTTAAATGCAACCATTGCACAGCTAACGATGCCGAACGGGGTTGCCCGAAGTGAGCTGATAGCCGCCAAAAAAAAACAAGACTACAACAACATACTACACCCCAATGCCCATCGTGGGTGGCTGATTGATCGTAATTATTAGAGGCTCAATTTTTGATTAAGTCAATTTGATCGATTTCGACTCGTACGGCAATGTGGTGGAGGAGCCATTTTGGTGAAGAATTATGACGCAAATCGGGGTCAGGGCAGTAATAATTTTTTATATATTTTTGGTACTCTTTAAATGCAGCTGTTATGTCGAAAGAATACACAACAAACATCCAGCAGTCACACATGGAAAAGTAGGGACCAAAAATGCATAGTAGCCATTGACAAATTGTGTCATTTCTACCTTTGTGGCGCCATCTCTTAACAAGCAGTGAAACTACAAAATTTTATTTTAAATGGATCAGCTCATTTTAATCTATTTCAAGTATGCCAAAATTAGTAAAACATTTAAAATAACCTACGAAAATCAACGTAACCAAAATCAGAATAAACTCCCCAAAATCTTTCGGGACACCAGCATTTCGAATACAACAATGAATGTCAGCAAGTCCGGTAGAACATTTGAGGGGTCAATTAGGGTGACCGTGTGTACAATCGGGAGCAAATTTTCTCCAGAGGCACGCCAACAACATCAGACACTACAAAAAAAACGCACAACGATAAACGACCCCTGCAGCAGTCCATTTTCCATTTTGCGGTGCGGTAATCAAAATACAATCATTTATCAAATATTTCCTCCCCCACTGGGTAGTTGCTTTCAGCAATGGCTTTAAAGTTCTGCCCAATATGCCCCGGCGAGTGCGTTAGCTTATCACTTCACTTGCCACCACCGTCCCTGGGACGGGTATTGTCAACGATTTTGCTTTTATTGTGTCGCTCCTTTCGGTGGACTCAGTGCGTTCGTGGAGGAAAAATCCTTGCGAGGGTGGAAAAATTTGAGATTTTCAACCGTGCGGCGTAACACCGCCCCGTCCGATACACAGTAATCCTACACACACGCGCGTTTGGCAGGGTGAATCTGTCCCCTAGTTTACCGGCACAAATCGGCACCATTCCTTTGGGCAAGATTGTGATGTAATATTTTTTTAAGCGGATGAACTTCCAAAGGGGATTTTATGTAAACTTTCCCGAGGCAGCCTCTCCGCTCTCCGGCAAGTGGAGATAAATAATGCACGATTCCATGCGGCAAGGTTCGTCCAAAATAGAAAACCCGAACCGAAATTTGATGGAGAAACGAAGTCGCCATAAATAAGTTATCAACGAAAGCGAAATGGCGGAAGTTGTCCACTTTTGAAAGGAACGCATCATAGGCGTTTTTCTTTCGAACGTTCTTCTGTAAAAAGACACACACACTTAAAAGTCGAATTGAGCAATCCGCATCGAAAGGGCAAAACCGATGGAACAGAAATAAAAGCGAAATCATGGTCTGAAGCGATAGCACTTAAAATTTATTTCTCTTCACTTCACATTTTTCCCATTCCATGCCCCATTCTAGCCAGATAATTTCCATTTCCCATCCCCTGCTGGCGTGCTCACACAAGGAGCAAAACGAGGATCTAAAATCCACCGGATATGCCAGCCCGCATCGTCCGTACGCCAGGCAAATAATAATTCACAAAAGTGGATCCCCGGATAGGGCGGAGAAAATTGTTCCAGTACGAACCAGCTCACACGTTCCTAGCCAATTCCCAAAATATAAATATAATATATCGCCGTGCCGTTCTGCGCCGGCAAGGTGGCCGGTTTCCAGAGGCTTAGGAAAATTATAACTTTTCTCCAAGCCGTATTCCTAGAACGCAGGATTGATTGCCCATTCTGGCGAAATGTTTCCTCTTTGCGATTTGTTTCCATTTTACCCTCACCCGTTTGGGCAACAACAACAACGAGGCACTTCTAAAGTAAACACAAAATTGCTTCTTCTTCCGCTGGTAGCGAGAAAGGAAACATAAATAATAAATACAAGTTCCGGCAACGAGCGGAAGAAAGGCGGGACCGAAAGAGTGGAATGTTAAAATCACCCCCAAAATCCTTCGTTTTTGCTTTCTCTCTCGTCCAGTGCTGGAAAACTCGGACGAACTCGAGTATCTGCTTACAACATGTTGTATGTTCCTTATCCTACGCCCATCGCGCCCCACCATCCCCACCCGCGGTCGGACATCTTCGTCGGGAGATTTCGTTCTTGGGATGTCCTTGGGCCTTCTGTTGAGCCTTCAGTGACCACCAAACCAATCTCAAGAGATTTTAAAAACGAAACATTCAATCCAGCGCCAACGCTCGTACCGCCGTGAGGCTTGGCATTAGGATGCGTGTTGGACAGGTTTTTATCAGCGACGGTCGAATGAAAACAGAAAAGACAACATTGTCAAAGAAAGAGTGTAGAAGACGAACAACAACTACTACAACGATCGTGACGGTGGTAGAGCAAAAAAAAACAGTCTTTTGGCAAATAACAGGCTCAAGCGATGGAGGCAGGCCTGGGGAAGGGTGGAAGGAAAATTATGACAATGTCCACACACTACTAAAAAGATAGATTCCCGTTCCAGTGCCAGTGGTTTTGGTTCGCTTTTCTTCCCATCCGCTTCCCCCTCCCCCACCACAGAAGACGTTTGTGGAAAGTGGACGAAGAAAGGTTCTTTTTTCCCTCAAACGGTTAGACTCCTACGAAACGTCCCCCACGTCCGCCCACGCTCGGAAAGGGATTTTGACAAGAATGCCTTTTTTGCCTTCTAGCGCACATGTGCCACGTGCACACTCGCCGTGCGGCCTCGCCTTGCCGCGTAACTCCACTTTTGTGTGTGTCGACTCGCGTTTTGTTTGGTCCTGTAAACACACACACGCACACACCTATAAAAGAGCTCTCGGGATAACAAAAAAAACATCCCAGCAACCGCTGGAAGGATAATGCTTTCAATCTTATTTTGTTCTTCACTTGCTTAAAAAATATCCTATTCCTATAAGTCCTCGGACTCGGCGGAAAACCTGCCTGCCGGGATGACCGGCCCTCTCCTGTCCGGTTGGAAAGAAAACGACCACAGGAGGAAAAGATTTCCTCCCACCGTCCCGTCCCATACCGCCAAAAGCGATCGGACAGATACAAAGCAGACATCACAGGAGTGTTCCCCCTTCGGTTGGCCGAGGGACGGCGAGAAGAAAGGATGTGTGATGAAAATATATTCATCCCCTGAGATGGTGTTAAAAAAACGAGAAACGAAAGCCCATTTTCGCCGGGAAAAAACAACTCCCGGGGATGGAAAAAATGTACGGCCATTTTTATTCCATTTGAATAAGTAGGCACTTGGCGCCGCTCCTGGGTGCGTTCGTGCGTGCGTGCGCCCGTGCGTTAGGATGTTTTCTGCTGTCCGGCTGTCCGGGTGTCGAATGAATAATGCCAACCGTATGGTTTGGAACGTTCGGGGTTTTTTTTCTTTTTCTTCTTCTTTTTTTATCATTCGCCCACACATACATATCCTACCAACGGTTAAAAAGGGTCCACTCGGCACAAATTGGATGAAGGATGCTTTTGTTCCTGCGCGTTCGGACAAGAGAAATGTTTTTAGAGATTATTGGATTAGAACGGATGAGCCAACAGCGTGGCAGGGAGGTGGAGGGGATGGGGGAATGGAGGCCGGGTCACATATCTTCCGGTACGCATATTTAACGCTCGTGTGTCGTTTTACTGCCCGAAATCGAACATGAAGTGGAAAATCGATACACACTCCATGTAGTGTCCCATTTTCAAAATCCTCCCAGCACGGCCTACTCCGTTCTGGAGTACACCTTCGTCTAATCGCACACATCTTACGGAGATTATCGGCACTCTCGAGCAGCGGGGCGCAAAGCAGCTTAACTTGTACCGGCATTCCCCACCTTGGGGAATGTTCGAAAAAAAAAGAAAACCTAAAATCAAACCCACTTGACCCGACGCCGACGCCGATATAA
>JXXB01031682.1:0-32505 GCA_000956275.1 Anopheles koliensis | reverse complement strand
CTGTATACGTGTGTGCGAGAGAGTGGCCATATGTCCCTTGGATATGCCCCCAATTGTCCTAAGGTTAGCGTCTCGACGCTCGAGTCGGCGGAATGTGGCAAAACAACGCTATAAACTTTACGTTGCTTCAGGGCTTTTTCAAATGGTATGAGAGGCGAGATGTTTTTCTCGCAAACCCCAAGACGTCGAGAACGGCCGCAGCTGAGGACGAGTTTAAGGAGCCTCGATGGAAGCTGCGACTTAGTTGGACGAATAGTTCGTTCTAGTCGCGTGGTCTACCGAGTTTGTTTATGGTATTTCTATTCCTACACTCTTGCATAAATGATGACCGTGTAGAAAATGATACAAAAATAGAAAAGTTCTCGAGCCCATCGAAATATGCGTGGTTTGTGGTTAATAATTCATCGAATGGAAAGCACCCATAGATGACTGTCTGTTAGGACGACGGGCCAATAAATCATCTCAGAATGAAGAAATTCATCAAAACTCACCGATTCATACTTTCAGAAGCCATCGAACTTGACCCGGTCAATCGTTTATATCTAAAAATATATTATTCGGTCCGAAAATCATTCTATTTTCTACAGCGTTTTATAACCATTTGTCGGTGTCTTTTGAAGCAACATAAGTTTTTACTTTACAAGACATTACTTTATGTAATCCAACCGGGTAAAAAA
The DNA here is from genome assembly GCA_000956275.1 of Anopheles koliensis. NCBI lineage: Eukaryota > Metazoa > Arthropoda > Insecta > Diptera > Culicidae > Anopheles > Anopheles koliensis. Next base: position 31,828 of record JXXB01031682.1, on the reverse strand, counting down.
TTAGTTCAACCACTTCCAAACGATGAGTTTGTATCACTTGCGAACATAATTGAAACACGATACGTTTTTGACTAACTTCGCTCAACATTCCACTCCGAAGGGGTTCACAATATCTTATACATCAGTACCATCAGTGGTTACTGTCTTGCATCGGCCATTTGGAGTACCCAGAGTGACCTGCAGAAACATCCAAGGGATCTAAATAAAACCAACAGGCGATCACCCGGTTGTCCGTATCACGACTACAACCTAGAAGTGAAGCACAAACTTCAGTCAAGACACGTTCTGGTCGTCCCAATGCTATTGTGCTATGGGTGCCTCCGAACGAACCGTGTGGATCTTTGGGCTTGTTTTCATCTCATCAGGGCGCTCCGGGATGAAGATAAAGAAAGCTCCCGTAAAGAAAGCCCACAGCGACATGAAAGTTGCCCCTACAAAAAACTTCCACCATGTCTTCGTCGACATGGAAATTAATTAAAGCGGTTGGTATGTTGTTGAGAAATGTTCTTAGTGGCTTTCAACACCACACTTTTTTTCTGCTTGCACTGCTGAAAAGCACCATCGTGGTAGTGGTGTGATGTTACGAAGATTCTGAAAAGGAACGGAATGGAACAGCTGAATGAAAGAAACTACTGCGGTCGTTACGGATGCTCTACAAGCACTGGTTTTATGATAACGACATTAGCACCGCTGTTTGCTACATTAATTACCTCCCCCAGTACGGGTGGGCCTCTCCGCACCAGCATCTCGAATTTGTAGAATCATTGTTAATATTTCCCTTGGCACTGGTTCATTAAACACCGATTGGTGTGATAAGATTTGCACGTTTCATTGAACATTCGCTTCGAACGTTTTCTCTCTTGCCGTTGCACATTTTCGCTCAATCGACCAATAATTGGTGGTGGTGTTGGCATCATTTTGTTATTAAATTTTCATCCGCTGTTTTTGAACATTTGTGAAATGGAAAAGTTCTATATATTATAAGCAAAAGAAGAAAAATGCATATTTCTTCAAAAGCAGACAAATTAAAACATGTTGGTAAAAGAAGAAGGATTTGGTTATTGAGTTGTTTTCCAACAAATGATACTTTTATAATAATTTTATGCTTTTCATATAATAACACAAACAAGCTGCCAGATTGCTATAATGATTTAGTAGTTAATAAACACACCATTTAGAAATCAGTGCCGAAATTTTGTAAAACGCACCGATGATCGCCTACCACATTAACCAAAAATGAGAATCACGGTATAGCTCCTCTTTTATGCTTTCACTTTCTTTCTTTTTTCGGCCTTGGCAACAAACAGGCTCCGCTGGAAGTGCTCCTAAATGGGATGGAACGGAAGTTTATGTTGTTTTATGCAAATTCGTTTGCCAGCAGATGATCTGGTTCTCCGGCTCAAAAGGTTTTCGTAAGCGAACGGTTTCCCTTTCACCGACCTACCGTCGTTAATGGTTTTATATGCCATTGAAGGTCGTTATCTTGAGTGTGTTTTCCGGTCTAAAGTTGCAAAAAAAAAACAAGCCAAACGGTTGTCCGTCAAAGCACGCAGCATTTGATACAGATTCATCGGAGACAAATGTAGCAGGGGCACGCCGCTCTCTGACAACCTTACTTATTTTTTGTAAACTCTAGCATAACCGATGTTCTTTAAGCTTAATTTGAGCTTTGTTGCGTTTTTTATGAGAAAAAAATTATACATAAATTCAAAATAATAGCTTTTCCTTATCAAGAAAGGAAAAAAGTTTAGTAACCTAATCTAGTTTAGTAAGCAAGTAACCGTCAAATTTTATAATGAATGTATAATGAGTTTACGATAAACAGCAATATTTATTAGAGAAGCTAAAAAATCATCGGTTTTGAAAAGAAGAACATCTCAGATAAAATAAAATCTATGTTATAGTTGGAAAAAATTTTGAAACTCGTGCAACAATATTGTGTCATACAAAACAATATGTCGAGTTTTTGAAGTTGAAACCGAAGCTAAGGTAAACAATCTTAAGCAAAATTCTCAAAGAACAGCAAAGTACGCTTGAGTAAACAATGAATGGAATAAATAAAATTTCCACACCACAGTTCTCGGTAATGAATGCAGGCAGTAAAAACTTTTTCTCCCGCGAAGATTATTGTGAGTTGGTGCGATAACTTTATCGTGAAGAAAAATTACTGCGAAGCATGCCATATATCCACTTGCTTGCAATGCTCACACGCGCACACCACAAAAAGAAGGCCCGAACATGATGAAATATCTGTTAAAGACTAACTCGCGAAACGTATTACGATTGCATGTGTTCCACCGCAATTAACAGGATAAGTGCTAAAGGTAGAACAGAGATGCCCTCGGGAGCAATTCGTTGTGTCTAACTTTAGCTATTAGGTACAGCTTATAATCCACCGCCTGCTTTGCTGAGCTTAGAAAACCGAATGTTACTATGACGGTGTCGCTTAGCGACGTGCGAACGAGCGCGGTTAAAGACATTCGGTTCGTATGTGAAAAAAACTGTATTACTTTCCTGGAAAGGCTTTAGTGTGGATTATGATTCTCTAACAGATCTCTTAGAATGTATGACGCATTCTTGTACATGAAATAAACGTTGCTTGCAAATGTTCACTCAAAATGGCAGTACATTTTTTTATTTATTTACTGCCGTAATTCACGTTACCAGATCCTGAGAATTCATTAGAGTCGAAATATGTATAAGAAAAAAAAGGTAATACAACATCCGAAGGAATACTTCATGACGAGAATGTTTGGCAAAAATACAACACGTCCGACGGCGATACGCAGTTTTGTGTGACCTATTAGCGAATCGAATGACCGAGACCAACGATAGGTCATTGTCGTCTAGGCAGGCGATAAATTCCTCTACGGGAGCCAAATTGGACAACACTTGAGGGATAGGGCAAACAAAACAGTTTGCTGTTTATATCCGAGGTCACCTTTGTCAAGGCTGTACGAGACACCGTTCGCGAAAGACATTACTAAGGTGGAAATTTTCTCATGCCTCAGACGGCATGTAGCCCCATTCCTTGACAGACCGCGCCCGGACGATAAAACACTTCCCTAACCATCTCACGGGTAGCGCAGCGCTCATCCTGAGAGGAAAACAAACGGCTCAGGTGATGTCTTTCCGTGTCTGTTTCGTCGTCCTTCCCCTGAGCCATGGCGCTGGAAATAAGGTACGTTCGACCCAAAGAACCAGTCGCCGTGTCGGGAAAGTCCGGAAAGAGTACCGGAAAGGACTGGCAAATCTAATTTGGCGTGAAGATAGCTGGGCGTCTCCATGCTCCGGGAAAGAAGCTGACGGAGAAGCTGGAAAGCGAATGCGCTAAGTATACACAAAACTCATCGTGGCGTAGCAAGGCTTCCACCACTGAGCGCTTGATGTATACATGCATACATACAGGCGCAACGGGGGGCGTAGTTCCCTCAGGCGTCCAGCGTAAACGGAGTAAAGCAGGGAGGGAAAGCAGTTTATGTTCACGGTTACTTCCTCGGTTTTGGTAGTTATTTTTAGTCGACTGAACATGCTTTAGCACTTGCCGTTCTCCCGGCCACTGCCTCTTCCGCGGCCGGTGGAAAAGCGCACGGCAATAGAGGAGGACATTTATTGGGCTTAAAGTGAATTTCTATGCCACCCGTTTTATTGACTGCGGTGGTAAAGCCGACAAACGATGCGGCACGTAAGTGCGAAAAGTGTGTGCCGTGCGAGGATCTTGTTACATGCTTCAGCGCCTGACAAGTACTGACGATTCCTTTTTTATTGCAGGTTAATTTTGATCGCTGATGTACCACGCATCGGCTAGAAGGTGTGTTTTCCGGGTGTGGTGTGTGTTAAAATGCGCTGCTAAAGCTGGATCAGCGCGTTGAATCCATCTCCATGATCGGGCCACTTTTTTTAAACGAGCGCTTTTGTTTTGATGGACTTTTGTACCTGGGATGCGCTATTACGTTATGCACCTTTCACTTAATACACGTACACGCCATTTTGAAGGACGCTGTCATCCCAATGTACGTGAACGATAAAGTGATGCAGGAGGGAGCAATTTATCACAAGCACGTTTTTTGTGAGACTCTCATCAGTCGACTCATTGAGCTGGAAAAGAATGACAAATAAATCGCTCCTGTGTCTGCTGCTACTACAGCTACATCGAAAGGGCGTTGTGTCCGTTTTTTTTACTATATAGGCAAAGTCAATCGATACCAGCCGTTCGATGGTCATTACATTCTTTCAATCCTCGATGAAACGAGTTCAATACACGAGTGGCGAAGGGAAAGGAACATGAATCCTACGTCCTAACTGTTTCCTGTTCCAATTTTTCTCTCTAGGTCGAATCTTGGTATAAGGTCTGAAGGTCGAAATTCGTGTGTGAGAGGACGGAAATGACTACCGGATGTCGATTTCGTATTCGTTTGGTCTCTTCTGAATCGGTCATTCAATCTCGGCCTGTTCGTCAAGCGTGTATGAGTATGCGTGTCTGTTTCCATTATTGAAGATTGTAAGGAACTGCTTGGAAGGTTTTAATCGATAAGCTACTTCAGAAGGAGGTAGCGTTTTATTATGGAATGAAACTAATGAAAGTTTTCAGAACATGTTACCTATAAATACATCATGGTAATGTTTTCGTTTATCTCTTGTTTCATGTTGTTTCATAAACTTTTGGAATGTTTTTATATACACTCAAATTAAAAAATAAATATCCAATATTTGTGTTATTTGGTAGTGACAATAAAATCGGTGTATTGAAGTAAATGTTAGCTTACATCGTAGGTTTTTAGAATGATAATTATGACTTTTATAGTCTTAATTCATACTTTGATTATGTTAAATAAAAAAATTAAAAACAATTCATACTTATGATGTTTCTCTTTTTGGGTACTCTTTCAACTTAACAGAACCGTTTCTAAATTGTCATCTCTCATACGTATAGCTACTTCCTGGTAATCTCGTTCTAAAAAGTAACACAATTACTAAATGCTTCTTTAAATGTTGTCAAATTTGCATATAACTGATACACTTTTCGAACAACTGATATGCATGAATCCTAAGAAATCGACTTTTTTATTTTTACTGTGAGCTATTTTACCTTTTCTTTTGAAGTTGTCATTAATTTTGTATTATAAATCTCGACGGATGTTGTATGAAACTGTAAAAAAGGTCGAAAATACAACAAAAGTCGTGACAAAGTGTACCCTGAGTGCATACTTGAGGAACGGGGGCAGATTCACGAAGCAATTCTTTGTTTGCTCAGTGCCTTTGCCAATGTAAAAGCATGCAAATTCAATGTATTATTACAATCTCATTTAAATCGTCCAAACAAATCTCTTCAACCGTAACGAAGGATGGGAATGTCTGTGTGTCACACATTGTGTTTTATACTCTTCAATGGAAGGGAATGCGTACACACATCTCAAACTCAAGTGCAGCCATCGCAGAATGTTCCTAAGATAAGAGTTTTTTTTCTAGAAGAAATTCAAAGCAGCTGCTTTGGAACATGGATTCTTTGTACTCGTGTAGTGTTGCTATAGGATTGTTTTACGGTGGTACATCAAATAAAATAACTATGACTGCTATTTGCACCGTATAGATCAGGATCAGAAAATGTCAAGAATTGTCTGCATATTAAATACGTGCCTCGATCTGTTTTTTTTATTTTGCAATACATTCATAATACACATGTTTTAGATAAACCATTTTTGAAACAAAACATCGAACTGACATGTTTCTTCAATAGCAGGTGTAGTCCTTCCTTGGAGTTTACATAAAACCTTTACACGAAGGTTTAATGCCTGCTTTAGGGGGAATAACAAATAAACATACCGGGAACACATACAGTACGTACATATAAATACACACGCTAAGGAGTCTAGACAACAGACAATATTACTCGTCGTTTGAGTCTTTTTAGGATTTTTAGGCAATCAACAACTATGAAAGTGCAGAACTGCGATCAGGAAGGTATGTACCGGGTGAAGTTCGTCAGTGACTTGTGCTACCAACGGAGCATACTACTGTGGTTAAAGTTTTAAAAACTAATGAAAACCAAGCACATAACAATCGAACATAAATGTTGAAGAATAGCCTTTGTTTTAATTAATGAAACTAATGCAGCAAATTATGTTACACTGATAACTAAGAATACATGTAATAAATTTACCGTAGCCATGAAATGAATACAAAGTTTTGTAAAACTGGTGTGAAAACGTAAGTATAACATAAATAAAAAGTGCTGTTAATTTCATGTGCATGTACGGTAACTTTTCGTTGTTTGTTGAGAATAATCAAACGTATCTCTTTCTTGTTCACTTCTTGCCGCCCACACACTTACTGAAAACAGTGCCGACGAGGTCGGAGCCGAGCTGGAAGAGGCTGCCGTACTTCCGTAGTTGAACTGTGTCTGATAGCTACTGCTGGAGAGGATTTTCTTGTGTGCTGATGCATGAGCTCGATAGGCACTGACACTTAGTTTCATTGTGTATGGTTTGGGGTTGGGTGGTCGGCCCAGGACGACCCGGACTGGCCGCCGGAACTAGGATCACATTCACTGAAGCACACACGCGCGCGCGCTCCACCAATTCGCTCCTCACTTTCACAGCTCGCACTCGAGCGTTTGGCGCCCTTTTGCGAAGCTCCCGTTTTATTCGAATGCACTCTCAAACGCACGTCTGGCGGCCCTTCGCCCGGTCGGGGAAGCGAAAGAATGTAAAATGAGCACTTTTTGAGCGGCGGCAAGCATCACACCAACATCCTTGTTTCATCAGTTTGTGAAATATGAAGCACAGCAAGAGAGAAAGAGAGAACGAAAGAAAGAACGAGAGAGAAAGAGAGAAAGAAAGCAAGAAGAATAGAAACACACGGATTCAACCAGCGCATTAAGCGACAAAAAATGGCTTCTATCCTTGGAGTACACGGGCTTATACACTGGCACAGATAATTTTGCCCCTGCTCCCCTATATCTTGTTTAACTGTGCCGCAGTTTACTGTTCTTTTTTTTTTCAACGGTAGCACAAATCCCAAGGTTGACGACAGTTGACACTTTCGACTCGCGTTCACCGATCACCTGGCACCCGCAAAACACCCGGACACTCTCACGTCACCATCATTCGGCACTGGCACTGGCAGCAAGACGACCGATCTCGGCAAACAATGGGACGCCATCTTCGCCGCACGCTTGAGGACGCTCCAGGCCATGAAGCCGCCATCATCACACTGACGAACGGGGACGACGGTGTTCGTGGATCGTTTGTCGCCATTTCTTTCTTTTTTTTCTCACGCTCACTTATTACCACCGGGCAGCGCTTCCATGCCTCCGCGCCTGGCAGGTGGGGCTGCCTTTCAACAAACACCGGTCCTGTGAAGAAAAAGAAGATGATTTAGTCCAGAAGCACGCTAACAGAGCCATCGGTGCTCGAGAGCTGCCAGCTGGTTGGATCGCATGAGCTTCATTTTTCGAGGGATGGTGAACAAATAGGACCTACACCCCGTGCTCGTTTCGCTTTTGTGAATTTGCTAGCTATGATTAATGAAATTATTAATATCTCGGTGCAGATACGGAACAGTGGGAGTGAACTGCGAATCCGTGAATGGGTATCCGAGGGGGAGACGCAGAACAAACACACTTACACACAAGACAAACAAACGATTCTCAGCGTGAAAAACAAAACATTTACGATGATAGATGGTGTTTTTTTATTTAATTTCGGCTGCTAAGCTTTCACCGATTGGACGTTATCTTTCTCTCCTTCTGGATGTATATGCTGTGTGTGCGCGTAATGGATTAATTTGCATGATTTTGTTTTTGTCGGAACGTTGTGAAATTACGTGTAATCGCATGTGCACCTTTCAGCGAAATAGATTCCGTAAGTCGATAAATGACAAACTGTGGGAAAATATAGCCAAAAGCACACATGAAAAGCGGAAAAAAAGAATGTGCGAGGCACATTTCCCGCCCCTGTGTATGTTTTCCTTTCGCCCTCCAAAAGGGGAATTAACGATAGGATTATGACTTTATCCGTTTTCGACGAAACATTGGCTTCCCGTTTAAAGCGGGCTCATTTCCTTCGCCGAATCGTTTGGGGTTCATTTTTCGGGTGCTTCCAATAATGGGCACGGTAAGCGCGAGGCATAAATCAAACATAAATAATCACAGAACCCCCTCCCGCTGGTGGATGGAGCGGAAGTTTGTTCCGAATTACCAGCGGGAAAACTCGTTCACGTACAGTCCACGGAGGTGGCACGTTAATCGATCGTTTGCGTGAGTTTTCTTTATCGTGCGTTTGGGCCGTTAGTCTGTAGTGAATGCTAAAGGTGAGGTTGTGTTTTTTTCTTCTCTCTCGAAGGACTTTCGTGAACGATCCAGCACCGTTTGACAACCTGCACCAGCCAGTTTCCGTTTCTACCTACACATGAAAAGGTCACCAAGCGTGAAAAGGAACATCTGATACCGAATGGGCCACCTTACGCACCAGTTGGTGGCATTGAATTCAAATTGGTTCGCGCCTTCGGTGAACCTTACTCGTGCGTTTCCTTCCTCGTGGACACTGCAGCGCCTTTTATTGGAGTCATTATTGCCATTATTCGGAGCAGATGTGAAACTTCCGCAAGATTGATGGTGTGTGAGCGGTTTTGACAGGCCAAAATTCGCCGCCCAACCGAAGGATTATAGTTTCCGCTATGCTCTTCGATTCGCCCGGTTCTCCAGAAATCATGTTCTCCACAAAAGGAACCCCGGTCGCAATATATCCGATCGTGAAACATCATTGACACGAGCGTGTTTTCCATAAAGCGAATGATGCTGCACGGAGTGTGAGCCACAAAAATCTCTCGGGTATTCTGCTCAGAAACTGTTTTCTCGTTTTCCCGGTACCGAGAGCTCTTGGAACTTTTTTTTTCTATTCCTGATCTAAAGAACATTGACACCAAAATGTTTTACCATCACCCTGCCCCATCGCGTATCGCCAGCGCCATAATGTCTTTGTTATTCAATGAAAGTTCCAATAAAAAACGCACCGATGATGTTATTCAAATGTGTCACCAAAAACAAGCCTATTATGAGTGTTTTTTTGTTGTGGTTGTTGTTTTGTGTAAGGTCGCTCGCCTTCCTTCGCATTATTCAATAATGCGCTTTTGGGACCACTGTGTTGATGGTTTTATGGGATAAAGCTTTGCCACTCATCATCACCATAATGTTCTTTTATGAATGCGAACCGAAAACCACCACCCAAGAGGTGATGGAAAACTCCTTAATGATTGCCGGATAGAAGCTATTGCTGGAGCTTAAGGAAAATGATAAATGAACGCGTGGGTTGTTAATTTGTGAATTCGGTGGGAGTAAAAAAGCGCAAGATTGAAAGGTTTTCAAACGATTTGTGGATTATTGATGTTTGTTTGATGCGAGAAGATTTTTGATGCCCGAACTTACTCTAAAATTATTACGACTTTACGACACAAAGGATGTTAATAGAGAATTGGTTGAAGTTAGAAGGCTAATGATTTATTCAACGATGCTGTCAAATTTGCTGTCTTACATTTTTCATAAAAAGTTAAAGAAAATCAAGCCTTTTTTATTTTTTTTAAATGATAATAATATTATGTTTATGAGTTTGACTAATTGGCTATCCGTTGAAAATGAGAAACGATCCTTAACAAACTATGACAGCTAATGATTTAAAATAAATATACTGCTTGGACTGGCATCTTTTTCTCTCAAAAATGATAATTAGTATTTTATGAAAAAAATGGATATTTGTTCTTAGAATAATGATACAGCGTGGTTCATTTTTTTATCTAATCTGTGTGACGATATACGTGTTGTATTCCTTAGAGACCAAGTTGATGATCGCCCAGTTCCAGGAGCATATTAATGATGCCGTTTTCCTCGTGCATATTCTATGCTCTATCACACATGATTATATCAAACAAATTTTGACGTTAACTTCATTAATATTTTTTTTTTCGTTGCTTTACCCTAGCTTACCCGAAGTTTCGCTGCGGTTCTCGTCCATTCGATGGAATGTTTCCTTTCAATCCTATCGTTTCGTGCTTCAAGCGTTCGATACACTCAATAGGGCGGGTTCGGAAACATGGTCTTTTGTGCTTACGTTACGTAACGCTTGCGCCTTCCCGAAGGACTGTCCTGCTCCATAGCAGACCAGGTTGAAGCAGCGCGTTATCCCCACCTACAGCTCTGAATTTTCGATGAACTGTCCAACTATGCGAAACTGTCACCGTCCGTTTTGGCTACAACGAGTTGCTCACATTTTCCGCCTTGTTTACCGAATCCGTGCGACGGTCAACTTACGCGGTGACTCAACGGATCGCTATTCCACCCACAAATAACAAACAAGCGCCAACATATCCCTGTCGATGTCGATTTTGGTGGAACGCGTTATCGATGTGCGTCGCCGGATGTCTGTAAGGGATTGTTTTTTATTGTATTTATCACTGCCACTTTCCGCTACTGCTGGCGCCTCCCGCTAGCCGCGATTGAGTTATGTCTCACATTTCGTCTTTCACCCCTTCCGGTCAGAGTAGAGGAGCTAGAGTAGATCTGATGCCAACGCCCTCGAAATTTTTCATCATACTTACGCTCTCCTGCTCCAGCCCGCTGTTCCTGGGGACGCTGGCACTGGACTCAGGGAAAGTATTCCATTTATTGTCGGTTTCGATTCACTGCCCGGTCAACAACTTCAACGAAGGACTTTCAAATTGAAATCGAAATGAACCCGTTGTCAGTGCAAGTCGTAGAACGGGAGAGCTTCTTCGATTGTTATGCATCTAGTATCAAGTTGGTAAAGTTGTTTGAAATTGAACTGAAGAAATTTTGATATTGCCGCTGCCATAAGCGGTGCACGTTGCAAATCATATAGCCAACTAGTACATGGCTACACAATGGCTGTTCAGGGCTGTTTCATATTGCCCGAAACGAAAAACGTTTTAATGCTATGCTCAATCTATGCTTTTCTTCGCGCAACATTTATCTCTACTTTCAGAGCCGGCTTTTTTTGAAAGTGTTGAAACTCCAGAAAAATCAATGATTTTCATTTTGATCCGAAAATTTTACGCAACCAAATTCTCTGTCTCTGTGATCCCGCCTCGCCCCGTTACGAAGGCAGCCGTCAAACGGCACAGGCAGTGATTCCTATCGAGCAGTCATGCGTGTCGAATAAAAATACAATATTACAGCTGGACCCATCCGTTGGTAATCGCTTCTGACCGGTTCCGCCACCCGAGTGTAGCTTCTTGCGACGGACACATATTACATGGTTACTTCCAGTTGTTATTGCCCGTTCCTGAGCAAAAGGGCAAAAAAGTGTGATCAGTTTTACGATTACTCAAACAGTTGTAGCTTAAATATCGATAGGGTTTGACCCTTACGTCGGATCGAGGAAACTTATTTCATTGACCAACTACGTGCTACAACGAATCCTTTGATTTCATACTTTAATGACGTCCGTTGGAACTAATCAAACCAATCACTTTTATTTTTTAACGATTTTTCCCATCAAAACATGACCGCATGCCGTGAACAGAAGTGTTGCGTCAAGTGGTTGACGATATCGAACAAATAAACATTATTTCCTTTCTTTCGTTCCTACCTTCGCAGTAATCGCCAGAACGGAAGAAAAAATTAAACAGCGCACAGCTTGAGTAGCGAAAATATAACATTCACTCGATGGAAAAAAGCTGCGCAATAGAAATTTGAAACAGGAGCTAGAAGCTTTCTTAATTTTGTTATTTTAATAAATATTAGTAATTTATGCTTGTTAGTTAGACAGTGATACTTTTTTCCGTTAATTAACAATATATTCATATTACTGATGGGCTATTGTTTTCTTGATCAAACCGAGATATCTTTTTCATGAATATCGTTATTGGATCCAGTCAGTGGCCGAGTGGTCACTTCTTGAGCACTCGTTTCGTGCGAGAACAAGCGAAGCAAAAATTTTACCACTAATTGGGAAAGCCTGCGCAATGTTTAATTAAGAAACTTTTTCCCGTTCTCGCTCGCAGCTGTATATCGAATCCAAATCTTTTAGGTTTCTCGGACGTAGCTTAAGGAACGGAACGAATTTCATTGCTGCAGGAAAAAGTTACCGAAAGTCTGGTCATAATGTTTACTAAATTGAGTTCACGATGTGTCTTCACAAAAATGTGCACATTCTTGTTCATAATTTTATTTTATTAATAATTTTGTTTCTGCGTAGATCATCATTTGATTATACGTTTTATTTGCAATGTATAAGGATTCTTTTTTTATGTTAAATACTCTCTTTTGTAATATATTGAAATAAGTTATTATGCGTTGATATATTTTATTAATCTACTAACATACACTTATCTTGAATTGCTCCAGTATTTGAGTTAACTGATAAAAATCACTTTTACACGAATGTACAATATTAAAATGAAATTACATTGATCAGTGAATGAATAATAAATGGGAGGCTGTTTTTAGTTTCCGATATACACGAATGTAACGATGCTCTCATAAAACTAATGGGAATAAATGCATCGTTTATTTTTCATTGTAGTTACTTTCTCCCCAAAGCCTGATAGACGGCGCAACGTAAATACAATTTGCAGTGATCAGTTATTTGTACGTTCGAGCAAGTGAATTTAATAAATTGCATGCGTTTCGCTAATAATGCTTACTTTGGCACTGATTAATGGTATACAGCTTGTGCCAACGTGGTTGAATAGCTACATGTAATGGCATAATTTGTGATACTGGTTACCTTAATGGATATGATGATATTAAGATACTTCTTAAATGGCTGAAAATGACCATGCTGTTGATTATTGAAAAAATCGTATTGGTGAAATCGATATCGTTGCCGGTGCAACTTTCACCGGACGGAAATTAAAGTTTTGCATCGTTAAAAAGGCATTCGTGATCGATTCACAAGAGCATTGTCCGGCATCATTTGCCAGTCGATTGCCAGCTATACTACAATGTGGTCGTGGCGTTTGTTTCACCTTGGCTTCTGCACTGCAGTGCTCTATACAGTGGTGCAAAGATGCTCCGCTAGTGCTCGTTTGAGCGATGAATTCGAGTGGGGATACCGTGACTACAACGTGGATCGCGTGTGTCTATCGCAATCGGTTATCGTTGAGCCCACATGGGAGGCATTCTTTGACTTCTTTCGACCCGTCACACGTGTGGTGTCCTTTATTCCTTCACGGGTAAGCATACGTAGCCAAGTGAAAAGCGTTATAGTTTATATCGCATTTACGTTATTACGAGATTTTTATTGCCGTTTGTTTCTTTTTCTTCATCAGCCGGATCAGACTGTACGTTACATACGAGTTTGGACTGACACACCATGGCATCGATTTAGAGCCGAACTGGTTCATGGGGGTGTTGGCACCAAAGCCCCTGTAGCTACGATTATTCACTTAAGCCGTCATTGGCTGTTGTTTGCAAATATCGTTATATATTGTTCGGCTGTTGTGGCATAGTTTTTATGACAGATGAACCGAAATGGATTTTTGATGTTTATTAGTCTTAAGATTATTTTATTTTAAAAAATCTTATACGCGATAAAATTGAATAATTAATTCAAAACCTAAAATAAAAAACATATTTTGTAACATCTGTGTTTACTGTTTTATTATTTTATTAGTTTTTTTATTACTTCACAAAACAAACTTTAGGATACAGTAATGACATTATTTTAAACAAAATATAAAAATACATTCCGGATCACCTATTAATTCAATTTAAAAGTTCCCTTAGGTAAATATTCGTAGTATCCTAAAATATCGTATGGAAAGTATAACATAAGGAATAAGGATGAGGATTGTTTTTATTATCGCTGTTTAAAACTGTTTCTTCCATTTTGTGTCCCATTCATTGGAGAAATTCAATCTAAGATCAATGAATAATACAACGAAATCGAACATACAAATTCCTGGAATATTTGGACGCGCGTTTTCGTTGAAATCACGAGGATAAAATTGTGTTGCCCGGCTTCAATTACGGAATATTTAGAGTGGCTCATCAGTTTTTCAACGAATTTTACATCACAGATGCTTCGCTAAAATGACACCATTGGCAATAATATTATTATAGGACCAATTGTTTTTTTGCTTGGATATATTTTTTATGCTGAATATAAGGTAGTATTATTTTTTACTTAAGAATCATTATTTTTTGTCAAATGTTACAAATGTAACTTTTTTTTGTAAATTATGCTTAACTTTCTGTTTACAAATAGACAACTTTTTAAAGTTGTGACATATAATATCAATATAAAACCCTTTAAAAATCTTTGTTTAAAAAATCCATAGTATTTTTGATTCGCTAATTTTGAAATTCCAAACCTATTAAAATATAAAAATGTCAATACTTTCCGGCCCAAACGAAACCGTGGAAAAACAGACCATATAAGTGATTTCAAACAATGTGGCTCAAAAATGTGACCTACGGTCGTAAGTGGAATTTCAATAAAGAAAATAAGGATAAACAAAAAATTTGCAAAAAGTTGATTATAATTTCCCGACCGGACAGCACTAAGGTTGGACAGTTGGTTGCAACCGTAGTTGACATTTGATCTCGTAGGATCGGGGTGACATTTATTAAATCTCGTCCTTCCTAAGCTGTGACATAAGCGAGAAGGGGTTTTTATTGGATCATTTTGCGAAATGGACGGAACAAAACGGAATACCTTGAAATTCTTTCTCTTTATTTTCTGCAAAATGGAAGCTATTTTGCCTAATATACCAAAAAGAAAATCTCTTTTCTTATGTTGCGTGAAGTACGAAATGTATTTAGAGATTTCGTTACATATTTATAAAGCTTAAAGATTATATTTTAAATTTTTATTTTCAAACATTGTTAACCTAATACGGACCACCTGAAGCCATGACGTGTTACTCAAACGAAGGTTGAATTTTTATCGGTCGGTTGAAGCCTCAAACCCTGATACGCCAAAATTAGATTTACTGAACCCCACGATCGCCAAGTTCCTGTCAAATTTAGGTCACTTCAATTTTCTTCCTTGCCGTACGCATTGACTGTTTCTCTCAGTAAATACGTAGAGAAGAGAAAGACTTGCAAAACAAATTTACCAAAGTCGAAAGGACTGATGTGACAAATGTTGTGTCCATTTAAATTCATGGTCCCAAAAGTTTCCCGAACCAAAGCAAACGAGCCGGGGATCTGAACATGGTTGGTGTGCGACTCGGGTTTGATTTCGATTCCGGTGGTCTAATACAATTATCTTTCCTTGGTCAGATTGTGTCTTTTACACTAACAATGTAACGCTCTCTCTGTATCGCTTCGGGTGAACTGCGGGTGAACAAAATTCCTATCCGTATATTTCACATACAGGGGTAACCTATTTGAGCCGTTCAGCGGACGCACGGACGATCTGCTGCATTCAAATGTATTTTGTACACCAGAATATGTTTTGGAGGCTTTCAGCTCGGTTGTTTTTGTTAAAACAGTGTAACTTCATTACATCCTTCTCCAGGAAATAGACTGCTTTGCTTAAAGCATCTGGCGATAGAAGAGGGCTCAGCCCTTTTGTTTGACGCTTCCGGCAGCACCATTGTGTACCCAAACTTTGCGTACGCATTTTCCTATCGCCCGAAAACCAGTGAGTCCGTTGTGAAGTACAAATTTTAAAGCCCTGTTGCTAGGCCGCAACAACGCTCTGAACCATATCCGCACAACAATCTGGTTGTATCGTTCTGCTACTTTGGTTCGTTTGTAAATATCCCGGGATTTGTCGGGCTTTACAGGGTTTGCCTTGGTTAATCGATTCGGGGTGGAGGAAGATAAATGGGGCGATTTTGCCATGCCGTTGGGCATATTTTGTGTGGTGTGCTACAACTGCTACGATGGTAGCTGTTTCTCTCTGACAGTTGACCAGTCAGTTTTCAGGCCTGTAAATGTTAGCGAAGAGGTCGACTCGATTGACTGTGTAATGAGAAGCGCCATAAAGACATGAAAAAGTTAGCAGAAATCTGAAGAACCTTAGCAAAGGCAAACGGCCATTAAATCTGCAACGGCTGGTGCAGTCGTTCGCGGTTTGATGGAAACGAACAGAAGGATCATTATCGAGCAATTACGCGGGTAGACTAAAGTGACAACCTTTTGTCGTTCAGATCAAACGCCCACAGTGACTTGGTAGGAGTGTGATTTATCTTTCTTCTGCAGGAGAGAAAGCAAATTTGTCACATCAGAAAACTCTGACAACGGTCGTGAGTGGCGAAGAAAGGACAGAAAGACAGAGACAAAAAATAGATAGCTAAAAGGACAGTGTACAAATATCTTTTCGTTATGCATGCTATCAATTCACACAGTGCCCTTCTAGCCTCGGTCTTAATAAAGCTTCCTCCGTAGTTGGTGCTGTTCGTCGTGGATACTGCGCGACGCAACGCAATCAAAAACGAAGACGCAAAAATAAAAATTACTTCGCTTTTACGTGTTTGATTTCTTCCCTTTTTCATTGCTCAACCGACCATGGTGTGAGCGTCATGTCGTACGCATTTTGTAGCACATTTTTGATGCAGGGCGATGAGCAACGCTGGAAAGTAGGTCAAAAGATTGTTTGAACTTTCACGGAAGCGAACTCGCGACGGTAAAAGTTTGGGTGTTTCTATCTCTCTCTGTCCTTATCTCTTTCTGTTTTTTCATCTCTCTTTCTCTCTCTCTCTCTCTCCCTCTCTCTCTGTCGATACCTTTGCTTTCTTATTCCTCCCATCGGCATCCAAAACTGTGGTTTGACAGTGTAATGGAAAGTAACCGAGCACTTCCAGGCTACCAACCGTGCGAGATTACAGGAACAAATATCTTTTCAAATTTACACAACGTTCACTCATTGTAGGCATCCAGTTTTTTTACTTTTTGCACCCGGCTAAAGCAAAGCTAGTGAGTTTTGTTTCGCTAGTTAAACGTTAAAAGTGAAATGTTTTGTTGATTTTGAAAATACTTTCTTTGTTCAATATGAAACACCCACGCTCCAAAAAACTTCTAACATCTTTGAGGTATTCCGGGTTTCAAAGGGCGTACGTGAACGAGTGTTGGTTTATTTTTTAGGAATTTTGTTTTATTTTCTCCGTACCTAAAGAATCTGGATGTTAAACTCTATTGAAAATTAATTCAATAATTTTAATATATTTGAAAAAAGTAGCTATGACAATTACTCTCCTGCTGTTGACATTGTATACCTAATCAATAATGTGTTTTTTTTCGTTGTATGTACTAGAATGTGCTAGCATGATTTTTTTCGCTTTAGAATTCCACTAAACATTATAAAATGATCCATCGCTCTAAAGGACGAGACTCAATTTGATGAGCACGTTAAATTATTTAAAGCACGTTTAAAGTTTCAAAGCGACCGTTCTTGTGTTTACGATGGAGTTGCACTTTTTTAACATATTAAAGGGAAAAACATATTATACTATCGTAAATGTGCTCGAAAATTTAAAAGAAACTGATTTATTAACTATTAATTTAATTCTTATTATTTCATGAAAAATCTAGTACAATATTGCTGAGATATCAGAAATATTTCATGTTGTTTGATTGGTCTATTTTGAATTACACTCACTCCATTAGGCAACCTTATTTTATGGTTCAATCTTCCACGTGTTTTCCCCATTGGGTATAGACCACGCGCCGTTTATATTTATCAGAAAGGATGAAACGAGAATTTCTTACGCCCAAAACACAGCTGGCACAATAGCACGAAGGAAAATAAATTCTAATCATGAAATATATGTGCCTGACGCAATTATGCACGAGTTTCCCTCCATCAAACAGTGCGGCCGGCTGGCAGGAATACGGAATACAATACTGAAGACAATACGTCGTGAATGTTTAACGTGTTTTTTTGGCTGACAGACATTTTGCGACCCACGGTAGCGGTATGTTTATTGCAAATTTAACCACTAACGCATGGGCGAGGAATATTAATTTCAATTTATGTGAACAAATCACGCCACTTGTGCGGACGATATTTGGCATGCGTGGAAATTTACTGCTCCGCACAATATAAATGGTATGCGAAAATACATGCTAAGTGGCAATCGGCATATGGGCAAGAAGTGGCAATATAATGTGGGGGAAATAAAATTTTGTAAAACATTCCGCTGTAGATTTGTCTTTTTTCGATAGGAACAGGCGATAGGTGATTAAATTGTGTTGAGCAGTTTATCTTATCATCTTGATTTAAGATTTGTTTTATACGGTTTAGTTTAAAGCAATAAATAAGAATTGATTAAATTGGATTATTTTAATAGTTCAATCAAAAATTAAATTTCCAACGCCGTTACATATTAACGTATATGATGTATAGCATAGACGTAAGAAATACATAAACTATTCAACATAAGGAATCTATACGAAACGCTATCATATTAATGATAACAAATGTAAAGGAAACACCAAGCAGAACAAAGCTGAGAATCAAGTTTACAAAGAGCCCAGCGAAAGTACAAGAGAATCCGCAGAAAAAAAAACTAAACCGCAAACACTCACTCGAACACGAAATTTTCACGTTGCTATAGTGCAAAGTTGGCACGAAATAGGCGTTGAAAATGATGGCAGAGAACTAATTTCAGGCTGCGGGTTTACCGCACCACGCTCGTTCATAAAAAAACGTCAAGAATCTCGAAGAAGATGGGCCAAGGCGGGATTGCCCGGAACTTTGAAATCCACCGCAAGGTGGACGACGGAATGGACGGAAATGAACTTTGTTGATTTAGGGTTCGGAAGCGGAAGCGAATGAGGAGATACCGATGAGTTTCAATGAGTGGGATCCGGATTCAACGTCTGCCATGGATTGCGGTTTATCCTTTGAGTGTGGGATACTAAATTTTGTTTTAAACATTCGTAGGAACTAACTGCTTCAATCTGTTGGGTGTTTTTGACACACCGCCGCACAGTTTTATTTAATTTCCATTTTGAAAAGCCCTTTTCTTCGCTGCTTGAATATTGCTAAATTATTCAACGAAGGATTACATGATACCTCTCTTTTTCTATATCTCTCTTCCTCCTTCTCTGACTCTCTTTCGAAATAAAATAACTTGAACCGAAAAATATGTAATTTCCGTTCTATAATAGCAGATAAGAAATCAGACAGATAAATGTATTCATTAAATTGTATTCATTTTCTCGTGCTTGAGAAAAATTACGGTACGGAAAAAATATTTCAAGGAAATAAAAAACGGTCAGCAGTAACTGCTGAGCTAAGATTTTAACGGTCACATGATTTATAATGACTTGAATTCTCTATAATGGGCACATGGGCACCAAGATTGATAACATACACTAACTTTCTCTTGAGTAGATCTGGCTGGTTAATCCATACCGCTATAACAAGGAGTGAAGAACGAATCATAAGCTTCGTGAAACTTTTAATAGACATACATGGACGAAAAACACAAAAAACATTATTGATTTTAGCTTAACACTAGCAAATGACTATACAACGTATACATACATATACATGTACGAACAAAACCAGTTTGTGAATTTTGTAGTTGGAAAAACCACATTGACACTTAAGAATGGTCCCGTTTATTACTATCACCTTTCTTGCACCTTTCTTTGTTTTGTCCTAAACATACTTTCAGTTCAACAGAGATGAATTAATCTAAAAAATAAACAATCTAATTCACACGTTCTGGCCGGGAAAGTATAATGAAATCACGCTCACCCTCATTCACTACCTATCTATCTCGCCTGAAGAAAAAGCTCGCCTTCGGCTTGTGTTTCTCGTTAGGAGAATGTTGTAATCAAATTCACTTTATTAACCATACGTTCAGAGCACACCGTCCGGCTAAACTGCTCCCAGCGCGACGACCAAATCTCCGGCCACGGACGGATGGTGTGGCTCGAGAAGTCGATCCTACCGTTCGCTAACGTAATGAGCATCCATTGTCGAGATTAGATAAGTAATGACCTCCGACACACACCATTGGTGCCATTTATGCCACGGTGTCCCGCATGCAAAGCCATCCAGGGGGAAGAGCGAGGTATGGCGTCAAATTGATTCTCATTACATTTTCGTGTCGCTGCTACCTCCGAGCTACTACATGGGAAAAGCATTCTTTACTTCCTTTGTGTGCCTACGTATCTTTCTTACGTTTGGTCAATTTTGGTCATTGGGGAGCTGTGCTCACAATACAGGGCGTGTAAATTAAAGTGATATTATTGTTACGCTCTGTTGACCCAGGGGATGTTCAAAATTAAAATATAAATTTACATTATACTTGTGTGGTTTTATTTTGTAAGCGATGCTTGAGATTGAGATTTTAACATTCACTTTTAAACATAGGTGATGATGGATAATTAAACGTGAAAACATTCATCATTTTTATTAAAAATTTACTTAAAGTAAAAAGGTCAGACCATAAAATGCAGTTTTTTCACAATTTTATTCTATACTTTATCCTATTGAATAATGCTTAAAGCTTAAAGAACGGATCTTTTTATATGAATTTTAATATTTGTAATAATATAAATTCCGTAAATAACGACAACCCTTCCGTCGGTTGTTACTAACTAAACCGTAGAATGTATTATCAGTATTGAAAAAAAATCCTTGATATATGTTTATAAAAATATACCTTGAGCGTGCTCGAGAAATCGATGCTTCACTTGATTTCCTGGAAATCATTATTTTATACTCCATCAAATATGGAATATATTATGCAATTCTATCTCAACCAACACAAGGAGAACACGGTCACAGAGCTCACTCGAAGCATCGTTTCCTAGATACTGCAAATACCTTCACAACGGTGTCTCGCCGCCCAACTCACCTCAGCTCATACAGTGAAAGATAGCAAAACACTACGATATGGCGCATAAATCGAACCAACTAAATCTATAACGACATTTTGCGTTTACGCCTGTCCCCCAGGACATCAATCGGTACGAAAAGAAACACTGTCATCATCGTGCGAAATGCGGAAGCTGCCCGCAACAGGAAGCCCATCTCATATATATTCCTTCCCGTCTCGACGCTCCTACGTAATACGATCAACAATGGGTAGGCTGCAGCTCGAGTTGGCCGAGGGATGCGACGAAAACACATCAACCTACACAACATCCTACGTCGCAGGAAGGCTCCAATATTTCCACGCACTCTCCCTTCCATCCGTCAGCCTTTCCATGGCTCCACCAATACAACCTAGTGACGGCGAACGCTAACAGCGAGCGCAATAATGGATGGTGAAGAATCATATTCATCCCACGGCTAAATCATATTCCAATCTCGCAGCACTTGAGCTCTAGGAAGGCACGGGTGCAGAGCGTGAGTCTCTGGCGACGAGGATAGGCTTTTCGGAAACGTTGAGCCCCCTGAAGCGTCGGATTTGTCTTGGACCGTGCGGGTTTCTCGCGCAGCCACCATGGCAGCCGAAAAGTAGACCACGCCGTAATGGTCGTCACTTGAGTGCGATATATAAATGGCACATATTTTACGCTACCACTTTTCCCCGCCCGAAAGCCGCCGGTAGGAAGCGGTTGCGGTCGGATGGAGGAGGAACGATGAAAAATCATAAGCATTGCGACCACGAACCGAGAGTATCGCGCCCGAACCCGGCTGTAGCATAAATTTATTGAGCCTTAATGGAGACTAACGCAGCCGCTATTTGCTACTCCATTGAACCATGAATATCGGACTTGTGGATGCGTACGATTGCTAGGGAGGGGATTTATCCTTGTGACACGATGTTGTGAGGGTGTTTTCATTCGTGATTCGATTCCACTTGATGGGTATTGTAACCCGTTTTAATGATGGTGGCAACCGATGTTAGAAGCACACTGAAATGATGTTGTACAGTATAAATGGATTTGTTTGCTGTTTGTTTTACAGTATGGCAAATGGAATATTCATCCAACTATTCAAGTTTTATCACGCACCGAAGTTGTCTCTTTAGTTTGGATATTTTATGTGAAGATAATTGTATTGTGAAATGAATAATAATACATTTTTGCTCAAAAGTTACTTTGTAATAACTCATCAATCAATCTACGGGACCCTTAAATACGGACAATGTAAAAACAAATAAAATAATGTGAATGGTTACTGATTTTGTTTTCATGGCATACACTCTTATTTAAAGATTTTTCTTACATCCTTACCCAAATTCGCACTTAAAAAACAGGTTTTCTCTTAGAAATATTTACTTCACGGCCTCATGCTCTATTACACTGTTTGAGTGCAGCGAACGTGAAACTTGGAACCAATTTTACAGCACTTGAGTCATTGAAAAGACGATGTTGAAAAAAAAACATTTCAAGAGCATTCAATTGCTCAATCCTTCCAATAGCGAACGAAAATAGATAGCTTGCCATACTGTGGCTGAAGCCAGCAAGTTTAGGTG
This sequence comes from Anopheles koliensis, assembly GCA_000956275.1. NCBI lineage: Eukaryota > Metazoa > Arthropoda > Insecta > Diptera > Culicidae > Anopheles > Anopheles koliensis. Next base: position 9,478 of record JXXB01031682.1, on the reverse strand, counting down.
ATGGTTTTGAACCAAATCCTTGCCCGTAGCGCTACTAGGAAGTCATTCAGCATCCACTCACTTTACATCGTCATTCAATACAAACTGGCTGCAGCCCTGAGTGCTGCTGCTCTGTGCAACGCTAGTTTCCGTTTTCATTTTGATTTCGGTCGTTTTTTTATCAACACAAGTGCAAACAGCTACGATTTTGCAAGATATTTTTTCCCGCCCGAGAGGAAGAGACAGTGCCGTATTGCAACTTCTGCACTGACCAGTTCCATTCATTGCTATGAAAAGGCCATTCATCATGCGTCCTGGCGTTGATTTCTCATAAACGTTTTTCACTTGCTAAGGATGGGTTTTGCACCGCGCTAGATTCGGTTCTGATCGGAACGTTTCAGATCCTAGCAGCTGACGTAGTAAGCCAAAATAGTTACACTCTCCTTCTCTCTCTTTCTCTCTCTCTCTCCCACAATTATCGACACCACTATCATCGACAGCGGCCACTGCGTGGTAATGGCTGCAGTCCTTCATTTCTGCCTACTCCCGGTTCAGTTTTCACACGATGATTCGCGAACACGCTAGCCCACGCTAGATAAACATGATTGATGACCTACCGTCAATAGTAAAGCAAAAATGGTACCGCAACCGCGACAGTAACCGTGGCGATGGAACGTGGCGTAATGGATCTCGCTCGTTCGGTCGGTGTCTTTTTCACGATTGATTTTACACTCTACTGACTAAAAAATTGTTTCCTTAACAAAACAGAAGAAAAAACTATCGTTAGAATGTTCGTTCGCAAGCTCGTAGGAAGTTCTCATGCTTTGGTCAACAGAATTTCTACCTTTATACACAAATTGAATTATACTTTGCCGTCAATTGTCTATTTAATGCACCAGCAGGAATTATTTCATTTACTTAACATTTTACACGTCATTACTTCAAACCACGAAGAAATACTTTTGTTGAGCATAATTTGCATAATTTGCACATCACAAGAGTTCGAAAGTGTTCGCCTTTGGCGGAATCGAGTAGCTCTCGATTGGTGTCAGAGTAATGGTCGTGTGACTATTTCTAGCTCGTCCTTGTGCACGATCATCACAAAATAATCATCAAAGAGAATAGACGCTTTTTATTGTACGGTCGGCAAAACTCGAATGCAATTGGCTGCTAAGTAAAATGTGCGCTATTCTATGACGTTGAATCGCTCTCTAGGTCTCAATACGGGGTTTCGGTATCCCACACTAGCCAGGAAGAAACAAAAGAAACACTAGCAGCCCTTTGCTCACATGCAGTCCGTTCATTTGACACATTCTCCGCTCACGTTGCAGCTCACTACGCTCGGTAGAATTAATTAATTAGTGCTATTGTTACCGCCGGCGGTTCAAGATAAAGGCCCCATTCCAAAAAACGACATCACTGTGCGCGGCACTAGAAAAAGCAAACGAGCATAGAGACCGGAAGGCAATCCGCCTGAAGATGGAACGAAACGTTTATCTTGTCTATCGTTGCGCCTGTCCCCGACACACTCCTTTGATTGCAGCTGGCACATAATGACGTGATCCTGCATGCGGTGGAAGGCCCATGAGAGTAATGCTGATGACATGAGAGGCTAGTGGTCTGGTCTAGCAGAATTAAAGCTTAGAAAGAGGAAAAGTTCCGACTCGGTGCTACATATGCACTCATTGCTTGGATGGAGATGGTTTAGGTCAAATGGGATGATTGCTGGTAGGACCGCAGACCATATTCAGAGCGTACCAAACTCCTTGGGAAAAGAGCTTTATACCGTTTTATTTAGCAAAACGTAACTAACTTTTATAAGAATACTTTACATTAAATTTTTATATTAAACCCAATGTGATGCATGCTTCGAGTTTAAACCAGAACGCCTAGTGCATCCGAATGCCCCTTTGCAGTCGCTTTTACTAAGCCTTGCTATTGCTGAAACACCAAAAAATTAATGTAACACCGCGAACAAAACCTAAGTACACCGTTAATGAGCTGTTCTTCCACTGGTTAGTAAAGGCAGTGCAAAATTGCGGTAGGATACTTCAAATCAAGTGCTGTTGTCGTCAGTCGACCAGTGGTTCAGAACGGTTGACCTTTTAATGATGAGCAGGGTATCATCCCGATAAGAGTGTCTGCTTTTGGAGGTCAATGAAGAATGTTAATGACTTGTGTGAAAGGATGAAGAATACTACCCTCGATATGATGGTACTGACGTGTGTATGAAGCTTGGTATAGACATTATAAACAATTTTGATACGAGCGTAACAAATTAGTTTAAAAGGAATGAGCAAAGCTTATCGAAAACTCAATAAGTATACATTTGGTTCGGAAAAAACACCGTTAGAATCTGCATGAAATAAGTGGCAAGATGATGAATTTTAGTAATAAAAACATAAGACATGTTTTATTTTGATATCCTAATGATTAAGAATTTGGTTAAGCAGTCATTTTCATTCCATGACTGCTTAATCAAATGATAAGGATATTTAAAATAAAACTTATGTTATATTGCTAAACTTCCTCACCTTGCCACTTACTTTATGCAGATTCCAACGATGTTTTTTTCTAACCAAATGTAAACTTATTAAATTGGACAACAAACTGTTGGAATGATATTAAACGCTAAAAAAACTTATTGTAACGATATTAAACTTCAAAATAAAAAATTATCGGAATGATATTAAACGATGCATGTTTACAATACTTGCTCCAACATTTACAATCACATGTAAACAACATTTACTATCACATCATTTCACATCACATCATCATCATCTCCAACATTTACAATCACATCACAGAATAAAAAACAGATAGAATTTCAAACAATTTCGTCAATTTAGTTGAAAAGTGATGATATTGAAGTTTACATAATTTTATAAACTTACATTTCAAGTGCTTTTGTTACACTTTTATCATAATATATTCCTCCAGCATGACCGACATCGAAAAAAAGTTTTTATTTAAGGCTGTGGCAGTTCCAGCACTTCAAAGCCACAGTACAGATTGACAGCTAACATCATACATTTCGATCCATCGAACCGAGATGCGTTAGTATACTGACAAACGATTCTAAACCAGCCTGTCAACGCATCCGGCATCGTATGGCTCAACTTTTGACAACTCATGTCGGCACAAGCGACGTTTGTACGGTACATGATCCCATGAAAGCTGTTTACTATTGTAGTACTCTTTTCGGTTCGCCCACTGTTTCTGCGACGTTGCCGAATTTTTCACCAAACCACATCTGGTCGTAACAATTTCTCCACACCGCGACCTCCACCCAAAACTGGACCACTCCATTATGCGCGTTGTGGCGTAGTACGGAGCTAAATTGCTTCGCTATACTACCCGCTCCCAGCACTCCATCAATCAAGCGTGTAATCGTCGTCAAAAAAATTGATTGAACATCCCGCATTCAATTTTGTCCGCCCGCCTGTGCGTTTGTTTTGCAGGGTGCTGACGTGAGGTGTATTATTTGCATTTTCATCGGCGGAAAAACTTCAGACCATACGTAATCGCACTTATCGCACGAAGCACCATGCGGTGTTGGTAAATGGTCCAGGCAGAGTAAAACTAGTGATTGATTTCCGGCACGGCGCCCGATGCTGCCAGTGGAAGTGGACGGCAGGAATTTTGGTTTTGAGACCGCGCGCGAAAGCATGTTGACACGTAAATATCAAAGTGTGAAGAAGAAATAAAAATACTACTGCGATACAATATATTTCATACCGTCGCTTCGGTCGGCGGCGCTCGGTCGCGCCATTGTCACCCACTCTTTTTCCGGAGGCAGTGTTTTCGACACCATCGATAGGCATGAGTGATGGATGCCGTTTGAGAACAGACTCTCGAAAAGCATCATTACTCGTTACTGCTATAGCAGCATCCTTGTGAGTTTGTCCCGAAGAACTGTCGACAGTTTTCAGTCCGCTCCGATAGAGTTTTGAATCGCAAAGCAGCTCCATCGACCGTCATGGCACCGTGGATAGCATGGCAAAATTATGCTAACGAGCTGTTAATCCTGACCTTCCCGGCTTCCGATTCCTTGCGATCGAATGAGTTGGCTGGAAGGTGCAGGCTGTATCGTGCAAGCGGAACTGAAATTGAACGCTGAGAACAGACCGACGAACTTCGTTCACCGGATTTATCGACCGTGCTGAAAAGGAAGAATCCCCGTGGCGTAGTGACATGCTTGTTTTCTCGATCCGCCTTGGTCATTAAGCGCTGAAAAGTGTGTTAATGAATTTGCGGAAATAGAATAGTACGTTCACACTTCTGCTTCCAAACAGACGTTTGAAAAAATCAATTTAACATACCATAAATGGATACTTGGAATGATTTCCATATTGCAAATTACATATTGTTATTTGCCCTAAAAATATGTAATAACGTAAATTAAATCTCAACTTTTGTTTGAAATTTATTATAAAATGTCATTTACATTACCTACACTTCACAATCAGTTGAAGCTGCTGTCATATCTTTAAGCTGGAATACACGCAGCATTGTTCAATTACAAACGAAAATATCATTTCATGATGGCAACGAATGGTTCCGGCTTGGCATATGGTACGACTATTGAGCAAGGGTCGTTGTTTGGTAGATTTTAATGACACACAACGCTTTTGGTTTTGTTCTGTCGATGTCAAGAAGAACGAAATTGATTGCGTGTCCCGTTCATAGCTTTTAAATTACGTTTTCCTACGTTTTTATTGTTCCTTTATTGATCCACGGTCATTCGAAGAGGTTGTCAAGTTTCTTCCCGATCGTCGCAGATTATAAAGAACGCACGTTGTGCTAACAGTTTTCATTAGTTCCTTTTGTCGAATGGCCACCCTTAACATAGAAGGGTCCTCATAAAGCTTGTATTTATGGTTTTATTGAAGGCGAATAGAATCGGATTTCAGAGCAACGGATTTCAGATTGCTTTAAAATGAATTTACCTAACGTGACATTGTTTCCATGTGAACGTTGCATGTTCTTAGCTACTGCATCGGGTATTGTGATTATCGTTTTTTTTTATTCACTACCCAAACTCAACTGATACTTTTAAAATGAAACATAGCTTTTGTTTCTTCAAAATGCGAAAAATAGTCAATTGCAAGGTATCGTAACGTAACAAGAATTCAATTTCCATTCACTTATCCTGTCGAGTTGTTCAGGAACGACACCGGGCACGTAAACAGAGGATGAAAATATTTTACACAGCAACCAACCATACACTGGTCGACCAATGGCAAAATCAGGTCAACTCTGATGGGCGTTACTCGTTGCTTACCAACTGGCCGTAGCAACTATGTAAGAATTTTTGGGCATTTTGCCAAATGGAAAGCTTTTCGTTTCCCACACGTTGGACCAAGTGGCAATGATGCTGATGTATTCATAAAACATTACTGCATCCTTCAAGCTGGCATGGTCACTCGTTGAGACTGTTAGTTTTGGTCAGCGTTGCGATTGCATTTCTTCTGGAGCGTTCTGGCGCTCTAACGAGCAATCAAGCTGCCAAAAAGCTATTCTACTTCCACTGCAACGCAGACAAACATGCGTGGTGGCATTCCTTGAGCTACAGTCGCATGGTTTTAGACAATGCATCCATGTTGGTAACGCTGGCAAAAAGACACAAGTTTGCAAATTTTTTGTTTGCAGCATGTGTTCACTTTACTTTTCGCTATCGTAGGAGGAAATTGGAATCGTGTTTCTGGACAGACTTTGTATCATTCATACACGCAACCCTTGGCTTTAAGGAGAAGTAAAAAAAAGTTTGATTTGAATTATTTAAATGTATTTAAAAATCAGTAAAACGTTCAACAGAAGAACTCTGTAGTATATCAACAATTTATTGTAATTAAAAATAGGAAATTATCTAAAACATTATTGACAGTATAACCAGTGATGTAATCTAACAAATGAAGCTCTTGTTCAAAGTTCCAAAAATATTATAATGCCTTTCAAACACACTCTTAGTATGTCTCACTCTTAGTGTCTCATTTTCAGACATACAAGAAGTAAGACAAAAGATACATGTAGCACTTCCGGGCTCTATTTTTTTTGTTTTTCAACTCTTTAAAACAGTACCTTTACACAAGCACCGGATGCAAATAAACTCATCATGCATGATTAGTGGCTGTTGAACTTACATAGTGTGTTGAATGTAAATATTATTTTTCACAAAACAGATTGTAGTGTTATAAAGGAAGCAAAAAATCATTCACATAGAACATATGCAGATAAAAAGCTTATACAAACCTTACGCAATCATCACACAATAAAATACGCTAAGCCAATACTTAAAGTTCCTTTCAACTTTTACCAGTTGGCATTGTTTTATGGGTCAAAAAAAATCTCCAAACAAACTAAGGGCTTTATTTAAACGCCCTCCATCGTAATGCATGTAAATATCGCCTTTACGAACGTAAAATTCCTCTCACAACGACAGTGAGAATAATGAAGCAACTGAATATTAAAGTAAAGAGAACGACAAATAATTTTTCAACGTCCAAGCAGTCGCCGTCTGAATATTTTTTTAGCACTCTTTCTAGCATCCTAAATACTTTATGAGCTCACCGAGAGTCGGTGATGACACCTTCTCCCTTGTGAACCGATGTTCGCCTGCAGCAGCAGCGAGTTAGGTGAATAAAATAATCGCTGTGGAAGTTGTGCAGAGAAGATGAAAAGGAGCATTCTAGAAATATTTTGCATTCTTCCGTTATTTTATTCTGCCAATTTGAGGTTAATGACTACTATGCTGTACTTGGCGCTAGATAATGGCGCCGGGAACACGTTATGCACCGTGACGGCACCGGAAGGATTCGGGTGAAATGAACTCGTTTCAAAGAAGTTCTCGTTTCTCATTTTTTAAAGCATGCAGTAATGTTTGTTCAATTTAATGAATTCATGGTTTAAAAGGGAGAAAACCTATGTTATACTTTTTTCAACGATAATTTAGCACCAAACAAAACATAATTGTAATTATTTTTGAACTATGAAAGAAATATTACTAGTTTTTTAGCTAATGATTACAAAAAGGAAAAAAGTGCAAAATTCTGCAATCTTCACATTACGAGCATACACAATCATTCGAATCATTCTACAATGTTGCACACGACGAAGCATACAGAACCGAAGACTGAAGAACAGTAGAAAATTCTCAAGCAAGTCCAACACAAGAGAAAAAATACCCTTATCCATGATTGATGCTCGTCCATCAGATCGATCGAAAGTGGTTCCGATTTCAACGCGCAACTTTTTTACACAAACTTAGTTGCCATCTCTGCAATCTCAGCAATGAAAGTATAAAAAATCTTCTTAAAAAGCTTTTCAGTAACAAAACCGGCAAATGATAACCACACCATCAGTCGATGCTCCCACGCCACTATAGCTTGTGAAAACTCCCACAATCTGCTCCGATTATCTGAACACTTTATCAACTCCATCGATTACCTTCAAGCACGCTCAGGTTCTTTTACGTCCACGGCATGATGTACCCGCCTAAGCTGGAGCATAAATTTCCCCGGTACGGAGGAAAACCGGACTGTTACAGGCATGGTGAAATTATGATCGAATCGGAATCGGACCTCGTTGAAACCATTAATTTGTTCACATTGGTTTGGCAACTTTATAGCAACGAAGCTGTTGCGAACGTCGACCTTTTTTGCGATGCACTATCCGCATATTAAACAATTAGGCGATGAAATTTAGTGAGGTAATGAAAATTACAGTTTATTTGGATTACTGCGAGAAAATGTTCATCTTTTTCACTCGATTCATGCTCAACAAATTGAATCGAATACCAAACAATAATACACGAACAATATTTTAGTTTTTTAATATGGGCCCCAAGATACCTTTGTGTTTTCCATCGTACATGAATCCTATTTTTTGTGGCTTGATTAAGGAAGAGGAAATTATTATTTGAATTTCTCAATTTCAAAGACAGTTTTTGAAAGCACATTAATAAAAGCCAGTAATTAAGTTTTTCAGGCGATCACATTGTGGCGATTGGCTTACCTTAGTGTTCCATCACGAATTATTGCACACTTATTCACGATAGTTGCACGTGCCAATAGTTTCGCAAGATTTCTCCCAAAATCCTGACTACCATTGCTTCCTTCATCTGTTTGTCAGTGAAGCGGAAGGCGAAATTTCCACGTCAAATTCCAGCTGTCTATCAACTTTGTTGTCGTCCCAGCGCTAATTGCATGCAAACACCGCCCGAACATGATTCGGGAGAAATTTCGCACCCCATTTCCGTTTACCTTTCGGATCGCGCTACGACCAATAGGTGTCACTGTTTGCCATTTACTTAACGCACGTGGTACCGGTGGCCTTTTAATACTACCGGGCGTGTGAGGCGAATCCATCGCCCCTGGTGCCAGAGGAAGGAACCACCGGCCAATGGGATTCAAACGAAAGGGTGTATTTGGTTAGCAAATGTAAAATATATGTTCGTTACTAATGGATTCCTGTCGCGCGGCGTTCGGTTTTTGCCAGTGGCGGGATCTTCATCTATATTTTTGTGAACTCTCCGCATTCAGCTGGTCCACCGTCAGCATCGATTCCGTCGTCAATCTGATCCACCCGAGGACACAGCGCGTTACATCCACCGTCGGTGCCAGCAAAAACGAGATCCGGCCGATTTGGGACGGAGTAATGCAAAGTTTGCCTCACCGGCGACATCAACCGCAGAAGGGGAGTGATTTGATATTCGTGCACCGGGCGATGCGATCAGCATCGAGATGATGGAAAATGGGAGAGATGCAAAGTAAGTGCTCTTTCGACTGATGTTAACCTTCTTCTCAAGTGTACTGTCCTCGATTCGTGCGCAAGTTATGTGAACTTTTCACATTCCTTTTCGATGGAAAGAAAATTGAAATTTCCTCTTCCACTCCAGTGGAGAATAGCATTCGTACGAAATTTGTTTACCTATGCTTCAATGTAATGTATCTATTTGGTAAGAATCCGATGATGCTCAGTGATGAAAAAGATACTTTATCGATAAACTAGCAAGGATCCAAAACTTATGACAGATTTTCTTACAAACATTAAAACAAGCAAATTTCATAAGGTTCATCTTATTACTTACATATTCATAATATGCACAAGATGGCCCATAACACCGTTTGCTTGCTAGTGCTGTGCGATCGTTTAATAAAAATAAACAAAACCACGCAACCTGATCTCATTAAGGGATGTAAAAATCGCACTTCAATGCCCTTGAGACGAATATGGCGGAAAGCAATCTCAACTCATGCTCAATAGCTATAAATACCAAAGTTTTGACTATTTTTCTCCATTTGGCAGCAGAAACTAAGTGTTTTGTGATGTCAAGCGTACGGAACCGGATTGGCGTACAGCAGTACGCCAATTGGTGAGGAATTATTTTTATACGACCGTCCTCCACTATTATTCCAATCCAATCTGACTAAATCGTGTCGTTCAAGGTCAACGGAATCATACGCTATGCTAACTGTATTCTGTATTTTAGATTTTC